>CAAKMY010044539.1:0-18717 GCA_901111285.1 Corrigiola litoralis | reverse complement strand
TTAATATAAGAGGTTTATTAAATGCGCTATGACACGTGGCATGCAACTATTGGATGGATACATCCCACATGGCATGCCACGTGTCCAACTTATGACTTCCTACCCACTAATATATATAGATATAAGATATGTCATAGTTTTGAAGATAATATTATTTCACACTTTTTCCAGAGAGAATCAGTTTCATACTGAATTTTTTTAAAACTACCTACTATAAGCTGCTTTAGTACACCCCAATACCTGCTTAATTTTAGCATTACCTTTTGAGAGAGGCTTTTAAATATCAATGTGATTTTTTGTTATCACCATACCCTCTGCAAAATTCACGTGGAAAAACAGTTTTCCGATTGACCATCTATCTGAACACAACATAATTTATCAATTATAACCTTCCAACATTATAGAGAAAGTTCTGCATGATCTTGTTTAGCATAGATCTTAACTAGTATCTAGCACACAAAATGTGAACCTAAGAAAGGAACACTAAGCTACCTACAAAGATACTATCCGTTAACAAAAATCAGTAAGAGTTAGCATCAAACTCCTCATAGAAGCAAATTCCCCCTTAATAAAAGATATTTGTCTTCGTAGGGATCTACATGAAGACCATTGATGGAGGAGAAAAAGCTCTAAAGCATGCGAAATCCAAGAAACAAACGAAAGATCTCATATGGTGATTAGTGGAGAAATTAAGAATGTCATATCCAAAAGCCAAATTGTTGGTATTCAGTATGTTGTATCTATGATTATACTTGTGTGTGTATATATGTATATGCTTTCCTTTGTTCACAAGTTTTCAGAGTTCAGGACAAAATGATAGTAGGATAAACATGTAGGTTGTAAGTGATAAATGATTACCTTACCTTAAGCCCTTCTTCCCAGCAAAAAACCCATAAATGGTTACATTAAGAGCAATGGAAATATAAGGAGAAGAGTTGGAGCGCAAAATCAAATCAACAAATAGTAAAGGAAAATCCATTCACAACAAAATCTTTCTTAGGAAAGAGCATTCCAATTAAAGAGTCAAATGATTTCCTTGTATCCACCTTAACTAGCTCAAGTGGTTAGAGTTCTATTACCACAATTATAAGGTTAGGGGTTCAATTCTTATCAGCGACTTTGTGTGCACATTTCAGACAAAAAAAAAAAAAAAAATCAAGACTTTAGGGAAGATATTTTCCTTGCCATAATGTTTCATTAGATCAGAGCTAGTAAATTGTTCTCATGGATGTTTGTCTCTTTAGTTAATTGAGGTAGATGTTTCTTGCCTAATAAGATGATACATCACATATAGCAACATGTTTGCCATTATCTTAGTAATCATTTCGTAGAACTGTGAAGCAATTTGGCCTAAATTGTACGTGTAATCTCTATAGGATAGGATTGTCAGTATTAATAAAAACCATAATGAAGAGGGTTGAACGTAACTCAATTGGCTTAGGATTTTTCCAAATTGAAAAAAAGGCGTGACTATAAATATATATAGAAAATTAGATAGTATCTGTAAAGACCTGAGTATTCTTCCTTAAGACCATCGCGCACAATAACTTAACCTTAGAGCCACTAGCACTTTAATTTATTGAAAATAAGGAAAACCATTTAAACTATTAATATAGGCTTTTAAAATCAAGGGGAAAACCAAGGACCATCTAAAGAACAAAGGATTGATTATAGGTAGTAGGAAACATCAACGATCCAGATGCCCATATGTTTCCTTTTTCAAATGTTTTCACTAAGCTCTCAATTTACGTTTGAGATCTTCAATTTATAAGCCAATTTACATGAAAAACTCACACGAAGTTATGCTTGACAACTTATTAACTTTCATGACCTCTTGATTTTTAATCCATCCTTATAAAGTTTATACATTGCCTTTGGCATTGTGGCAAGAAGCTCTATTTAAGGATGTCATTTGAAACTCTTAAATGCTCCAAGACTACGAGTATAGTACGATAATTTTCTTTTTAAACTGTATACATGTCCTTTAAAAACATATACTTTCTTTCAAGACCCTATATGCTAATTAGTGAGTACCTTATGTAACAAAATTTAAAACTTTATTCTCCTCTTAGATTTTAATCCTAGTCTTCTTTTTTCATTGAAGGTATTCTAGTCATGAATGGTCTATTACTAATCGTTCTTGGCCAATATTTTTCTATACCCATACAAGTAAGGCCATTAAAAAGAACACTGAACTTGTACAACTACAAAACTTGATTCCAGAGCACTTTCATCGACCGATAAAAAGGTTGTCTTAACTTATCCAGAGGTCTCAAATTCGAGACCATAGAATACAACAATGTTAAATCTTAAAGTGAGAGCTTTGTCTCTATAGCGGTCCTACCCGGCTCGATTCTTGACCAAAATGAATGATTTTTTTGGTTTTCATTATCCAGATTACTCCGGATTCGAGCTGGGTAGGACCACTAAGGCGGCAAAGGTCTCCCTCTGGTATTTAGCACTACTGCATTCCAATGGTTTCAAACTTGAGACCTCTAGTTAAGTTAGAACAAACCTTTACTAGTTGATCTAGCTATTTACTCCCTCGTCCCACACATTTTTTTACCATATTCCATTTTGGGGTGTTCCATTCATTTCCTACCATATCCTTTTTGGATAAACTTTTTCCTATAAAAATACACTCTTACCCTTCTTTTTCAACACTCACCTCACCATATTTCTTAAGTTGGCCCACCATTCCTTTACAATATTTACTCACAACTTGCTTTTGGGACCCATTCCACTTATTTTCTTAAACTTTGGTCCAAAACCAAATTCTAGGAAATGGCTGGGACGGAGGAAATATGTGCTATGGGTGCTAAATTGAATGGTGAAAACTAAAAAAAAAATTGTACAAAACTTCTTGTTTTGGTAATCCATTTGACTCAAATAGTTTGGTTCACGATCCACTTACTACCTGTACACAAATGACACGTTTTGGTCAAATCCCAAATGCCAACTTAGCACACATAATGATGTTGAGATCTCCTTTGCTTACATAAGTTACATTAGTATTTAGGCATGTGGTTTTGATTTCTATTCAAACACGACGTCCTTTGTAGTATGAAAGTAGAAATTTAGTATTATTATTGCCGTACTACAAACTCGTCTACATGATCATGATCAACTTTGATTTCCTACCCAAAGATCGCTTTACATTAATCCCACAACGCGCCTTCCTAGCATTTGCGCTCCAAAACCCCCTCCTTTTTGGTCAACCATAATGTAAAATCCGAATCTTTTTAGTTCCAGACTCATATAAAAAGAGACCAACTAAAAACATACGAAAGATTCGCAAAAAACTTACGTGATGGAGTTACAGAAGGGGATCCCACTTCTGCTACAACAATTCAGTGCACTATTCAGAAAGAACGCACTGCTGTCATGGCGACACAAGGGTGCCACCATCTTACAACTGTTCTCTTCGTTGGTTTTCATTTTCTTGATGTTTTGCATCCAAAGAGCTATAGAATCCCAGTTTAAGACAACCACTTATTACGACAATGTTTTGGATCCTAACCCACTTGTGTCTCCCTCCATTCCACCCTGTGAGGACAAGTTCTTTATCAAGCAGCCTTGCTTTGATTTCGTCTATAGTGGGAATTCCAGTTCCAGTGTTAACGGGATTGTTCAGAGGATTATGGTTAATAATCCTGGCCGTCCCATTCCTGCTTATAAGGTTAGTTCTGTCTTTCTACTGTTTTATTGCATTTTGTATAAGTTAGGAATATTTTTTCATTGCTCCATTTTGTATCCTTTACGGAGTATTATCTATAAACAATTTAAATATTGCCTCGAGGTTCGTCTCATACATTGGAGCAGCTAATGTCTTAGACAAGGTGGACTCCCAACCATTGTGTTTGTTGATAGGTTTATTAACGTGTCACATATATGTTCGAGGATTTACCCAACCCCTATAGGCCAAAGGTAGCTGTCATATACTCACTCCATTTGAAATCAAGGTTTACAGTCGATAGTTTGTAATCAAACTTTAAAACTTTGACCTTAAATTCCGTATAAAATATAAAAGAACATAATGTGAAGTTAAAATATTTGCATTTGTTTTCAATGTATGTTTGATAAAATGTATATTTTTGTATTAATATTTATTATGTTAATGCAAAATGTAGTAGTCAAAGTGTTGCATTGGAGATAGAAAAATGTAATATAAACCTTGATTTAGAATGGAGCGAGTATCATAAGAAAGCTAAAATGAAAATTGAAAAGATCTTGTTCCGAGAGAAATTACTTAACTAGAAGCCTAAGCTGATAGTTAAACCTCAATCAATAAGTGTAGTACTAATAAATCCGTGCACACGAGGCCTATTTAGCGTCGTGCGTGGCTGAACACAGAAGTATAGAGGCCCTCCACACCATGTGCTGAAGTTGTCAAGTGCGCAACAGGTGGTAAAAGATGGGCCTAGGTAGGTTCAGGATTCGAACCAAGGTCATAGATAAAACCTCCCGACGACCTTTAATGGGATTCTGACTATGTGTTGGCAATAGGGTATCTTTATTCTTTGATTGTGGAAAGATTTTTGGTACCTCCTCAGCTGTCTTTGTTAGTGTCCTATACAGTTAAAATGGATTAGACTATTCTATAAGAAAATTTTGTGTAGGCCATAGAGGACGGGGACAATGTATGGATATTTTGACCATTATAGACTACGGAGTAGTTAGGATAAATATTAATACTTGTTAAGTGGAAAAATCATTCCTGGACTAGTCAGATGGTTTGAAGTTATGTAATACAGTACGCAATTCGCTACTAATTTGACTAATTTGTTGTTCCACTCACCTGGTCAATTGCTTAGGTATCTGAAACTCTGCAACTTGTTTTAGACAGTGATCATTCTGTACATTGCAGGATACCTGACATAGGGTAGGATTAGGGGATGTAAGCTTAAGTTGTTGCAGTTTCTTTGGACCCGTTAAAGGATGTCACTTATTAGTATTGAAAACCGATATTTACGATCTTGCAAAAAGAAACAAAAGACAACTAAGATTCAAAAGGTTCATTATGTGTTTAGCATGCTCAATGAAAATTGAGTCTGTATGAGAGTGTTCTGACTTCTGAGTTACTCAATACAAGGTCTAGTGAGCTTCTTCCATTTAGTCTAGTCGATAGAAATATAACATTAAGTGTATTTTTTCTCTTTTTTCTTTGTTTGGTTGGGGGGAGGGGGTTGGTGCAGAGGGAGTTTTGCCGGTTGGATAGTTGAAAGGAATTACTTAAATTACATGTCAATTTCAATTGAAATGAAAGGCTTTATGTGCCTTACTTTAGTGGGTTATAGCATCACGGTGCTTAAATTTCGGACGTTTGATGTGAACAAGACATTGGTTATTCTTCTGACGTACAGTTACTAATTAATTATGCAGGTTAAGTCATTTAGCACAGAGAATGAGGTTGATGCATGGCTTCTTAGCAATCCAATGCAGTGTCCAGGAGCTCTCCATTTCATTGAGCAAAATGCAACCATAATTAGCTACGGTGTTCAAACTAACTCTACAGCGGTACAAAAGAGAGGAAAGTATGAGGACCCTACCTTCAAATTCCAAATTCCACTTCAGATTGCTGCAGAGCGTGAGATAGCTAGGTTTCTTATTGGAGGTATTTCTTAGTTATTGTTAAAGTTCATGATATATAATTTTTAAATCTCTGCACCAAGCTCTAGCAGCTGATGTTTCTCCTCTTAATTTCTGTATGCTCAGATCAAAGTTTTAGCTGGACAGTTGGTTTGAAAGAATTTGCACACCCTCCAGCAGATCCCTTCTCTGCAATTGCCACAATTGGTCCAACATTTTTCTTTGCAATTGCCATGTTTGGCTTTGTGTTTCAGATGACTTCCTTGGTGATGGAGAAAGAATTAAAACTAAGACAGGTAATTTAGCTCTTGTTTAACATTTCTGAATAATTGATCTCTGTACCTGATGTATATGAAATTGGATGTTGGCGTTCCTGTAAACATTCTCATCTCTGTTGTCTTTCTACAGGCGATGAGTATGATGGGTCTCTTTGATACCGCCTACTGGCTATCATGGCTGGCTTGGGAGGGCCTTCTTGTGGTCTTTTCATCAATTTTCATCATATTGTTTGGGATGATGTTTCAGTTTGATTTCTTCCTGCACAACAATTTTGCGATCTTGTTCCTTGTGTTCTTTCTTTTCCAATTGAACATGGTAAATTTTATTGCATTTGTTATTATTTTGTAGTATTTTATTGTCAGGTTGAGTTGGGATATGTAGCTTACCATAATTGTGCATCAAGACTGAGAACTTTTTGCATCCACTAACCACCTCTCCTCTGTGTACACTGCTTACTTCAGACTGCCTTTGCCTTTGCACTATCGTCCTTCATAACTCAATCTTCTTCGGCAACTAACATTGGATTCTATAATTTCATTGTCGGCTTAATCACCCAGGTAAGACGCTTCCTTCCTAAAGTTTCTGCAGAAACAGCGAGCACTGCCATGAAAATAATCACATATCCTTAACATAAATCCCATTGGTGCAGATTGTGACACAATTTGGGTTTCCATACAGTGATAGATTCTCTCAACCATATAGGGTTGTGTGGTCCTTCTTCCCCCCAAATTTGCTTGCTAAAGCTCTGAAGATGCTCACTGATGCTACTGCCACAAAACAAGACCCTGGAGTTAGCTGGAATGGGCGGACCAAATGTGCACCAAACGATGATGATTGTATATTAACAATGGTGTGTACATAAACCTTAGGATCTGTTAATCTGGAGTCACATAACATAATTATCTTTTGGCTTAAATAGTCCCATCTAGCTTTAATTAAAAGATGCTGAAATGCTGTATGTCTGTGGCAGAATGACATCTTCATATGGTTCCTGGGATCATTCGCTCTGTGGTTTTTCTTGGCTCTCTATTTGGACAATATTATTCCAAACCCGTATGGAGTAAGGAAATCAGCTTTTTACTTTCTATACCCTGGTTACTGGACTGGGAGAGGAGGAAGCAAGGTTCAAGGTACCATTTTTTGCCACTTTCTATTACCTTTCTTCAACTTTTCAGCAGTTTTATAATGTATCACAAATGTTAAATAATTTTGCATGCATTTATCAGAGGGTGGCATCTGTACCTGCTTCCGTCGTTCACCAGAACTTGAGCACATAACTCCTGATGATGAGGATGTTCTTGAGGAGGAGAATACAGTAAAACAGCAGACAAATGAAGGTGTAGTTGATTCAAGTGTTGCTGTCCAATTACGTGGTCTTGCAAAAGTTTATCCTGGATCAACTAATATAGGATGCTTTAAATGCAAGAGGACTCCTCCTTATCATGCTCTCAGGGTAAGCATTATCGGAATTCTGCATCAGGCTTAGGCAATACTTTTAAAGGATTAGTATGTTAGTTTATTGGATAAATAAAACATGCTTTTTGTCTACTCCAATGAAGACTAGACATTGTTCAAACAAGAAAAGATCTTCAGGAAAACTATAGGATTTTCTTGCTATATGTTTTCCGTAAATGTTTTCTCTACCGTGCTCCTAGTCCTAGGGATGTAACCTCTAGATGTACAAAAATCCCCACTGGACAGAATATTTAGTTTTAGGCTTATTTTTATGTGCTCAAAGATATGTGTTGTCACTTTTTCTTAATCAAGGCACACTATAAATTGTTTCGTGCGCCAGTCATTTGTTTCTGATCAAACATCTAACTTATTAGCTCTCTCTTTCTCTCTTCCCTTGATCTCTAATACTTGTACACAAAATGTATCTGTGATTTATCAGGGTTTGTGGGTGAATCTTGCCAAGGACCAGCTGTTCTGCCTATTGGGACCTAATGGTGCTGGTAAAACGACTGCTATCAATTGTTTGACAGGGATCACACCAGTGACTAGTGGAGACGGTAATAGTTTATTTGGGAATTATGGTGCCTTTGGCAATATCATTTTGAATGTTAAAATTTCTTAAACGATTGTTACTCCACAGCATTCATTTATGGGAACTCAATCCGAAGCTCTGTTGGCATGTCCAACATTCGAAGAATGATCGGCGTGTGTCCGCAGGTTGTCCTTTTGCAATACGTAACCTTGCTTTTAGTATGTAAGACAGTTTATAAAATCTTCAACCTCGACTTATCAACTGAACTTCCTATTTTCTTTGAATCTAGTTTGACATCCTTTGGGATGTATTGAATGGTCAAGAGCACCTCAGCCTCTTTGCAAGTATAAAAGGTTTGCCTCGGGCTACAATTTCAACTGTAAGTGTGTCAATATTAATTAAGACTATATATATGTTGCAGCTGATGACTTTACCAGACTGCTGTGTCATACTTTAATGTTATGATGAGCTAACTTCTAAGAATTATAAATTTCCATATAACTATTAGATGATAATTTTAAGACCTTCTTTTATACAGGTTATTCAGAACTCTTTGGCCGAAGTGAGATTAACTAATGCTGCCAAAACGAGAGCTTGGAGTTACAGTGGTGGAATGAAACGTCGTTTAAGTGTTGCAATCGCACTTATTGGTGATCCAAAATTGATAATTCTGGATGAACCAGTGAGTTTAAAGATCATCAAGAGTTATCACTGATATATTGCAATGAAGCATCTGTAATTTAATATTGTCTATTTGATCAACAGACAACAGGTATGGATCCAATTAGCAGAAGACATGTCTGGGATATAATAGAAGATGCAAAACGAGGGCGGGCCATCATTCTAACTACTCACTCCATGGAAGAAGCTGACATATTGAGTGACCGCATTGGAATCATGGCGAAAGGTAGGCTCCGCTGCATCGGAACCTCAATTAGACTAAAATCACGCTTTGGGACTGGTTTCATAGCCAACATTAGCTTTGTTGGGAACCTTAATGGGACCCCTTCCAATGGAAATGCACCTGATCATTCAAACTCACAGGAGGCTGTCAAGCAATTCTTTAGAAAGGTATGTCCTGCAAATAAGTATAACTTTTTCCCTGTAATATTTCAGGCAACTCAATTTTTTATGAACTTTGTTGCAGCACTTGGATGTGGTGCCGAAGGAGGAGAACAGGTCATTTCTTACATTCGTTATTCCTCATGAAAAAGAGGGGCTTTTAACGGTAACTACTTATTACCTGTGTGTATTATTTGTTCAGTCACTAAGCTGATCTCTTTCTGTCTTCTGTGTTATTTTTAACATACTTTTACCAGGGCTTTTTTGAAGAGCTACAAGAAAGAGAACGCGAATTTAGCATAGCTGACATTCAGCTTGGTCTAACCAGTCTTGAAGAAGTTTTCTTAAATATTGCAAGACAGGCAGAGATGGAAAGTGCTGCTGCAGAGGGAAAATTGGTCACCCTAAACCTGACAACATCTGGAACTGCAGTAGAGGTATGTCCATGCTCATAGATACTAAGGAATGAATATATCAAGTCTGATTGGCAGATAAAATCAGATCAAATAGAAGCAAAAGATGAATTTTGTGAACGCCTTTTGACATGTTTTGGTTGCTTAACAAATTTTATTATTACAGATACCTATTGGGGCTCGGTTTGTGGGAATACCAGAAACAGATTCTCCAGAGAATCCGAGAGGAGTTATGGTAGAAGTATACTGGGAACAAGATGATTCCGGTGCTTTATGCATTTCAGGCCACTCTCGTGAAGTTCCAGTCCCTATAAATGTGCAGCTACCTACAGCGACACCCACCACCTCCCGCCGTGGTGTCTTGGGTCGAAAAGAGAAAGTCCAGGGTCTTGTTATTAGCCCTGATCAGATTCCTGAAACACTTTTTCAGTGACAGAAGCTTTGCAGAGTCGGTATTCTTGTTGTATAGTTCCCTAATATAGTATAAACGTTACGCCATTTATAGAATTTATTATACATCCCATTCTGTACATGAATTTGCATATTTTGAGATTATTATGATGTGAAATTACATTCCTTTTATTTGTTTTCTGGGCAGATTGTGATATTGTATGTCACCCTGTACATTAGATTGTATTGATGTAGATTTATTTTAGTGAGAATCGAAGTACTTTTTAATCCATCAATGGAATTTCATCTAAATGCTTGCCATACTTATCCAGATTTTTGGCCACTTCGGCCTTCTCCACATTCTCTCCTTTGTATGGATGACATGCGAGGGGTACACTGCTTTCACCCTAGAAGGGGATATATAGGTGTCAGTGCTAGAGTGGGTACATGAGGGAGTTGTAATATTCTCATGAATTAAGAGTATGTAAACAACTTTAAACCAGTGCAGGAAGCCAGGAATTCCAGGAAGGAAAGAAGAAAATTCGGACAAAGGTTTTATCGATATTCTACAACTACAATAAGAGAATACATAATGATATAAGAATTACAGAGAATGACGGAGAATAAGAGAAGAAATGGTTACAATTCTTAACATGACAAATACCATTACATGAATTGCTATGTATAGACTAGCTTTTCTGCCGTTGCTAACTTGCTTCGAACTAACGCTTAGCTAGTTTTAACAACTTGGCTGAGTTGGCAGACTCGTTACCAACTCCATCTGCTATATCGTTCTCAATATCGTGAGAGAACATCGTGTGCTTGAGCCTCACGAGCAACTTTGATAAATACATCTTCCGAAGAACTATCTACAAATGCTTGAACTATGAATCCCTTCTTTGCATTCTCAACTGCCATGAAATCATCAGCAATCTGGATTTCATGTTTCGGCAGCGCAAGCTTCTGGATTCCTTGTATGTGGTATATCTTTTGAGCATTTGGAGAGAGGTCATGTACCATTTTTTCTACTTATGTGACAGTTTCCGAAGAGTTTGTCATCGTGAACACAAAGGATCCTCGATATCTTCCCTTCAGCTATCATTGACGAAACCAAAACACTAATCATGTCCCATGCATGTATACTTCGAGCACCCAAAAAAACATTAATAACAATGAAGACACACAATTTTTTATTTACTCTAAACATCCCTCTAGCTTGTAGCAGTATCCAAGTTAAATATGGCTATATATTGCCTACACATCTAACTTCTCAGAGTTCAGGATAAAAGAGGGAATTCAGGATTTACATGTCTATCATTTTGACTACTTGTCCAGTCACCTCTTCTTCAAAGACTTGACCATGGAGACGCGAGAGCATTGCTCCATATATTTATGTCCTCATAGGTGGCTAAAAGTTAAAAGTGTGATTTATGTACTACTTAGAACTATATTGATGGAGTCTTCGAACTAGTTTATTGAGCAAGTAACAGAAATTTTCACGGTAAACATATTATGGATTGCCTTCCTCAACATCTTATACATCATTTTCTAAAATTACCGTTGATATGATCCTAAAATGTACTTTTCACTTTATAACAAGTGAGATGAGCTGAAGGTTCCTATCGCCTTACAATCATCAACATGCAAGTCTAAGATCCTTCTTGAAAGTTCAGGTCATACAGAGCTCACTGGAAAAGGTGAGGTGAGGTTAGCTAATGCTGCAACATGAGAGCTTCAAGTTACAGTAGCGGGACACAACGCCACCTATGTGTTGCCATTGCACTTATGGGTGACCCTAAGTTAATAATTCTTGACGAGCCAGTGAGTACGCCGTCCATCCAAACTTCTTGTTCATACCAAAATGAAGCCAAATGTCAGCTATAGAGTTACTTAAACTACTGACAACATACATGGATTCAATTAGCATGAGACATGTATGGGATATAATAGAAGATACAAAGAGGGAGAGCGATCATCCTGACCACACACTATATGGAAGAAGCTGATATGTTGGGTGACTGCATCGGAATCTTAGCCAAAGGAAGGCTCCGCTGCCTTGGAACTTATCAGTCTAAAGTCGCGCTTTGGGACTGGTTTCATAAACAATATTAGCTTAATTTGGAGCCATATTGGAACCCCTTCTTACGGACATCCAACTGATCAGACTAACACCCAGGAGGCTGTCAAGCAGTTTTTTAAACAGGTATATTCGAATACGAAAGTTACTCTTTCTCCAAAATCAATCTATTTGGCGTATCAATTTGGAATGTTTTGGTCACAACATTTAGATGCCGCGCCAAAGGTGAACAAACAGCTATTGTTATTCCTCATGAGAAGGAAGCGCTATTATCGGTATTGCCTACCTACAGTATTTGTTAGCTACTGAGCTCATTTCTTTGTTTCTCTTCTATATTTGTCTTGTTGCACATACCCTTATGATCAATTTCAACAGAGCTTTTTTAGAGAACTTCAAAAGAGAGAGAGAGAGAGAGAGACAGGGCTCAAAGAAGTTGTCATATGCAGGAAGAGTTGTGTTGATTAATTCAGTGTTGCTTTCCATGCATTCTTATTGGGCTAACATAATTTTGTTGCCTAAAAGAGTTGTAAAAGGTATAGAGGCAATTTGTAGGAACTTCTTGTGGGATGGAACTGACTCGTATAGCAAAGCCCCTCTGGTAGCTTGGAAATTTCTGTGTAGAAGGAAAAGAGCTAGTGGCCTTGGGTTCAGAAGTGTTCAGGAATGGAACAGAGCTTGTATAGCTAGGTTTGCTTGATGGATTTTCAATAAGGCTGATAATTTGTGGGTTAAATGGGTGCATAGTGTTTACTTGAAGGTTTCTTATGTACCTAAGAGTTATCATAGCTGGTATTGGAGGAAGGTCTGTGTTGACAAAGATCAAATGCTGAATTATATTGGGAATGGTATTGAGATGTATAAGTCTCATTCTGCGACTGAGTTTTATGATTGTTTGAGAGATCCTGTGTCTAAATGCGGGTGGAGTAGCATTATTTGGCAGAAATTTGTTAATTCTAAGCATTCCTTTATTGCTTGGTTATTTTGTTTAAGGAGGTTACAGGTGAAGGCTAAACTGTTTGCTTTGAAAATTGTGGATCCTGACTCTTGTGAGATGTGTGGAGTTGAAGTTGAAACACATGAACATTTGTTTTTCATGTGAAAGTTTAGCAATATGTGTCTGAAGCTCCTTGCTGATAGAATTAGGTGTGTTATTCCTATGAAAAGGGTCCTGAATGGGTGTTTAGGAGAAGGTTCAGTATGAAGTTCAAGAAATTGGTCTACAATGCTATGATTCCGGGACTTTTGTATGCTGTTTGGACTGCAAGGAATAAATGTAGACTGGAACTGGTTTTGCCTAGTCCTGAAGTTTTGGTTAACTCTGTTGTTCGATATTGTTGTTTTAGAGTTAAGCTTGTTAATCAAAAGTTGTTCCTAGTAGCTTGTCAATGTGGCTGGATAGTTTAGTGTTGGAAACATAGTTTTTTGGTTTTGTTGCAAGTTGTTGTTGGGTTGATGTATTAACTCCAGTTTGTTGGAGTCTTGGTTTTCCAGGTGTTTAGATTATGTCTTTGTACCTTGTTCAGTACTTAGACTTAGGTTGTATTTTGACGGTTATGATGCTATGTTATTACTTACATTTTACCAAAAAAAAAGAGAGAGAGAGAGAGACAGAATTTGAAAAAGACGAAATCCAAAGGTAAATCAGTATGGAAGAAGTTCTCCAAAATGTTACTAGACAGGCAAAGATGGAATGTGTTGCTGCTATAGGAAAATTGGCCACCTTAAACTTGACAACATCTGGAATCTCAGTTGAGGTAAATCCATACCTATGGTATAGAGACTTTAGTTGCCAGAAAAAATGCGATCAAGCAGAAGTTTACAATTGTTATCTGTAATCATCGCTTGCTTGAAATGAAGAGTTATTAACATAGGATGAGAAAGAGTTGGAGTAATAAATCCATATTGATCATATTATTGATGTGTGTAACATGCGGGGACTGATAAAGCTAGTGACCTATATATACAAGACTAACAAGATGATCCAACGACTCTAATGCATGGGGTGAATAAGAATGACTAAGACTAATCCTAACTGCTACAAAATACACAACCTTCCTCTAGTGTACAGTTGGAAAGAAAAAGGCAACAACTATCTTAGATAAGACATTAGCTCACACTCTAATATCCAGTGGATAAAGAGATGAACTATATAAAAAGTAGGTAAGGGAGTATATTATATTCAACACTCCCCCTCAAGATGGGAGTGGAGCTTGATGAGTAACTCCCATTTTGGACAATAACTTCTGGTGTTGGAGAATTGGCAGAGACTTTGTGAAGATATCAGCCCGTTGTGCTTTTGTGTTGACATAAGATGGACGAAGTAAGCCCTGTTGTACCTTTTCTCGAATGAAGTGGCAATCCACTTCAATATGTTTGGTCCTTTCATGGTAGACAGGATTAGATGTTATAGCCAAAGTTGGTTGATTGTCACACTTTAAATCAGTCGTCCCAAGGTGCTTAATTCCAAAATCTTTGAGCAAGGTCACTAGCCAACTGAATTCATAGGTAGTGAGTGCCATAGCTCTATACTCAGCTTCTGCAGATGATCGAGCCACCACTGATTGCTTTTTAGATTTTCAGGATATAGGAGGAGACCCAAAAAGGATACAGTAGCCAGTGGTAGATCTTCTAGTATAGGAACAAGAAGCCAAGCCTGAGTCACAATAGGTTGTTAAGTGTGCAGCAGAATTACTAGCAAATAGTACCCCTTAACCAGGTGATTGATTGAGATACCTCAGGATCCTTTTTGCTGCTTACAAGTGATATGAGGTAGGAGCAGTTACAAACTGACTCAGCAGTTGAACTATGAATGTCATATCAGGCCTTGAAATAGTGAGGTAGATTAGTTTTCCAACCAGTCTTCTGTAATAATCAAGATTATTGAGAGGAGTACCCTTAGTTGGTTCTAATTTTATACCAGAACCAAAGGGAATTTTCAAGGGCTTAGCATGCTCCATGCCAAACTCTTTTATCATGTCCATAACATATTTCTTTTGAGAAATGAATATGGCCCTTGTTGATCTGTCTATTTCTAGACCAAGAAAGTAATTGAGTTCTCCCAAATCTTTCATATGAAAGGTAGCATAAAGAGCTTGCTTAGTAGCTTCAATTTCTTCAGTGCAATCACCAACAATTATCATATCATCTACATAGATAATGAGGATAACAGTAATAGAGTTGTTTGTCTGTTTTATGAACAACGAATGATCAGCTTGTGATTGCTTGAAGTTGCAGTCATGTAAAGCAGATGACTACTTAGCATACCACTGTCTAGGTGCTTGTTGAAGCCCATGTAGTGATTTTCTAAGCTTACATACCAATGGTCTGTTTCGTCCCTACTCCCCCTGTCTTTTCTCATAAGAATAGTCATACCCTAGAGGTATTGTCATATAGACCTCTTCTTCTAAGTCACCATGTAAGAATGCATTATTTACATCCATTTGACAAGTTTCCCAATTTTTCATAGCAACAACAGCAAGTAATGACCTTAAAGTGGTCATTTTGGCAACAAGAGCAAAGGTTTGCTCATAATCAATACCATAGATTTGTTTGAATCCTTGAATAACTAATCTAACCTTGTATTTGTCTAAACTTCCACCAGGTTTACACTTGATCTTATATATCCATTTGCATCTAATGGCTTTTCTTCCAATTGGCAATGTCATATGATCCCAAGTATGGTTTTTGTCTAGAGCTTCTAGTTCAACTTGCATGGCTTTTTGCCACTCAAGATTCCTAGCCGCTGACCAGTAGTGGGCATGTTCACTCTGAACAGTTAATGCAGCTACAAACCCTGCAAAACTGGGTTTTACTTCAGTTTGCACTAAATTGGTTATGGCTAGGGGTGCCAAGACAGGGTTGATCACGTGATAATCTAATGTCCTTGTAGGGGCTTTCCTAGTTCTGTGAGATTTTCTAAGAGATTTAGGACTGACATTTTCATTTGAGTCTGTGTCACTAGATTGATTACTGTCATTATTGACCAAGTTATCTAACTGAGTCTGATCATTGTCTTCCTTATTTCCAAAGGTAATAATTTCAGAGTCATTAAGCGGCAATTGATCACTTTTCTCATAATCAACATTTACAAGCCTTTGAACTTGGATATCTGATCATAAGGGAAGATGTTCTCATGGAACTTAACATCCCCGGAAAAAAGTGTTGCTTGGTTATGAAATTAAGAAGCTTATACCCCTTTTCAATTACAGGATATCCTAATAATACACATGGCACTCCCCTACACTCAAATTTGTCAGAGGTTTTATTTGGATTAATTATAGGCCATAGCTAAGCATCCAAACACTTTCAGATGGTGATAATTAGGACTTTTCTTGAACAAAACCTCGTAAGGAACTTTGTTTCCTATGGCAGAGGATGGTAATCTATTTATGATGTGTACAATAGCTAAGACACAATCCCCCCAATAAGACAAAGGAAGATTGGCTTGAAATCTCAAGGCTCTACTAATCTCTAATATTTGCCTGTGTTTCCTCTCTACAGTCCCGTTTTGTTGACATCTGTGGGGGCAACTTGTTTGATGTATTATCCCTTTTTCTACAAAGAATCTGCCACAGTCACCCTCCATGAATTCTAATGCATTGTCTGATCTCACTAACTTAAATTTCTTGTCAAATTGAGTCTGTACATAAGTATAGAATTGCTGAAATTTGTGACTGGCTTCTGACTTGTGTTTTAGTAGATAAATCCAAGTGGTTCTAGTGTAGTCATCTACCAAAGTAAGAAAATACCTATGCTTTTACCTAGTTGCTACCCTAGATGGCCCCCAAATATCCATATGGACAAGATCAAAAGCAGTGCTAGCAGTGCGTTCTCTTACTGTTCTTTTTCTGTTCTCATACTGTTGTCAATACATGCAATATGTTTCAGTTTTTGATTAGAAGCATGACCTAGTCTCATAATGCCAAGTATTGTAGGAGGTAGAACTTATTTTAACATTTATAGCCAACTCATTAGTACAAGACTTGTCAGCAGCTTTACAATTAATGCCAAAAGAGCATGTTGATCCAAAAAGTTTATGATATTTTCTAGGATCTAACCTAGTTATGTTCCTACTAATGAGGCCAGTACTTTCATTTCTCACTTCCAGCTTGTCTAGTGGAGTGTTTAGCAAGTAATACACTCCATTCTCCTCTTTCCCAAGTCCACTAATCCTCCGGGAATGATAGTCCTGTATAACACACACATGCTCATAAGAAGTCACAAAACACTTGTTATTTTTAGCCAATTATGAATATACATCAGATTGTGTTTAAAGGTGGGAACATACAGAGTTTTTGCAAGAATTATGTAATTTTTAAGTTTGACACCTCCTGAGTGAGTGACATAATTACTAACCTCTCCAGTGGGCATGCTTATTTTTAATTTCTTATTTAAGTTGGTAGGATAACTCAACTTGTCAAGTTCAAAGATCATATGATCTGATGCCCCTGAATCTATTATCCACTCATGACCAGAATTAGACTTAAACATGGAGTTGCAAGATAGAGTCATACCTGCAAAGTTTGCCTCCAATTCATCTTCTGTGTCAGGGTAGTTGTTGTTCTTGTTGCTGTTTCCAGGAATGCTTCTCATCAGCCTCTCAAATTGATGTGCAGTGAGAGTGATTGAGGCATCATGCTGAGTATGTTCCCTTTCCATTTGAACATTTGCTGTAGTCCCTCTAAAACCCTCAGCAGCTATACCTTTTCCCTTTCCTTGCCAACCTTTGAGCCTTTCCATACCAATTTGGAGTGACAATAACCCTTTCTTACTCTTGAAGTGCCAATCTGGATACCAAACTTATAGTCCAGCAGTTTGTATTGTCGTGCCCTCTTTTTCCGCAACTGGTGCATACTACCATACTTGAGCCTTCGGATTTGGGGTTATTATCTCTTTTGTTGCTAAAACAAGCTGTAGGATTGAAGTAGGCAGCAACATCCACTTCCATCTAAGCAGCAGTTCCATGTATCTCTAGCTGAGTTTCTTCTTGATGGAGCAGCCCCACAACACTATCAACATCCAGTAATGGTTCCATCATAAGAATTTGGCTTCTCTGACTTTTGTAGCTCGAGTCCAAACCATTCGGAAATTGAAACAATTTCTGTTCCTCTTGGTGTTTTTGCAAAGAAGTTAGGAAAGCAACAACTTCTGGAGTAATATCTGTGACGGGTGACTAATCATTCATGCCTTCAATTTCTAGCCACAAGGCATTCAGATTGGAAGCATACTCATTAATGCTCTTGCCACTCTGTTTAAGCTCATAAACTGACTTATTGAGCTGGTATTTTGTGGATTCATTACTTGCAGAATACCTCTTGACAATGTGATCCCAGATTTCCTTAGCAGTTGTCTTGTACATTACTGATCTTTTGATGGATTCACTTACATTGTTGAGAATCCAAAAAGTAACAAGGGTGTTGCTAAGATCCCAGGCTTCTTGCCTTACTGTGTCAGTGAGTGGTCTGGTGATCAAACCTGTGACCAAGCCTAATTTCCTCTTAGTTGCAAGTGCTATTTCCATGTCTCTCTTCCATCCTAGGAAGTTTGTTGTGCCAGAAAGCTTAAAGCTCACACCAAAGGTGTTTGAGCTGTCAGTGGGATGAACATAGAGAGGGTCTGTCGTATCTATGACTTTGGGGTTTAGAGTAGTTGATGTTTTTCCACCTCCAGCCATGTTCTTTTTTTTTTCAGACTTTAGACTAGGTATTTTTATGAGATAAAGGATTTTGTTTTAGACTCCTGCTTTGCTTTGCAGAGAGTTAGGTTATATATAGGACTTTTTAAGTTATAAGTCTTTAAAGTGTACTGGCTTTTGTTACTCATTTATTACTCTTCCTGTAGGTGACTACCCACCCGACAAACCCCGATTTGTCGGGTTTTAATTACTTTAATTGAAATACCCACAAGACCTTAATAAATTG
>CAAKMY010044533.1:0-14612 GCA_901111285.1 Corrigiola litoralis | reverse complement strand
GGGGGGGGGGGGGTTGCAGCCCAGTGTAGTAACCTAGATTTGTGTATGCTTTGCTTATTCCAAATAATTGCAGTTGCAATGAAATTTGTTCTTTTGCATATTGTGATTACATTGAGTGATCAGTTTGTTTTGTGTTATGCTCGAAATGTGAGAATAGACGGCTTTTTGTTGCCAGCAGCAACGAGTAATACTACTTATCAGCAATGCTAATTACAACATGTGTGATCCTAGCCACATATTAGGAACTCTTTTTTTTTTTTTTCTTTAACTGAAAATAACTTTGTACAAGCTTAGCATTCTGTTCGTGTTGCCAACATACTTGTTAACTAGTATTACTATTAGGAGCATTCAATATGCTTTCTATTTCGCTCTCTTTTTCAGTACTTCTAGAGCCTTTTGTTCGTCACTGAGTTGGTTATTCGTCAATCTGACTTGAATAAAAACATCAGTCCTTGAAAATAATTCCCAATTATGGTGTTATTCATAAGAGAATCTAAATAACGAGAGTACAACAAGTCCACACTCGTTAAACTATTTAGAAGCTTTGAATAACTAAATTATATGTCTCCTTCAAACAAAAAATCCATGATGTCTTTCGGAGTGATATTCCAAATTGGGGTCAAACTTTTAAAAAAAACGCTTATAAGTGGTTGATTAGAAGTAGTTATAAACAGCTTCTTTAATTTTTATTTTTTTTTTTGGACAAAGTTTAAACAAAATAAGACAAATTAACACTCCAAACTAGGAAAACCGTCAACACTGTGTCCCTTTGCTAGATCATGGACTTTCTGCACAAGGTCCTTGTCCACCTTAAGGATCCTGCACATATCAAACAACTGTCCCACCTGCAAAATATTCTGTAGAACCCAACGAACTGAAATTGGGGTCATCATCTTCCCAACTAGAATCAAAACAAGAGAGAGGCAATCAGTGTAGACCATCACCTTAAAATACCCCCTTTCAGTAGCCCATCTTAAACTCCCCAAACAAGCTAAAGGTTCAACTTGTAAACGATTACCAGCAAAGGAAACATCTTCTTAGCTATACACCTTGTGAATGAGTTTTTACGTTGATAAGTATGGTGATGATTAGTTGTTTTCCCCAGGCTTTGTACTTGCATTGGTAGAAATTTACCTAATGGGGGTGAGGAGATCATCTTACAAACGGGATCTTTAATTTTCAAGAAGTATTTAATTGTAACAGTAGCTATTTTTGTATGCCCGCAATAGTGGCGGCTCAAGACTTATCAAGACATAAAGCCAAATTGCAAAATGAGGTTAGGTAAATTTTTTTAAAAAAATGAGGGCCTTAAGCGGTCGGCTTCCCTGACTTTGGGGTTGAGCCGACACTGATGCTTAAAGACCTACCTACTGATTTTCCTCTTGTGGTGGAAGCGATTCTACACAGAGATTTAAAGTCCAACTCTTTAAAGGGAGTGAAAGCTGCTCTTCATTACCCTCTTAGGATACTGGAGCTGAAATTGGATGCGCAAGCTAAGTTTAGCTTGAATAAGGTACATATCTTATTGTACTTCGCTAAGGAGGTTTTTATAAAGAGTCGGGATTTCAAGGATGTGCGTATGTTGCCCAAACTTAAGAAGCTTTGAGTATGAAGGTTATTTTACAATTCCCAAGCTAACATTAGTGTAAAGAATTTAAGCACGTCGCACTTCATCACACCAAGGGATTTCTTCATAATCTAAGGCGAGATTTAACATGGTGCTTACAATCTCTTCATCAAAGGTCGATCGAGAGTTATCAAAAGCCGTCCAAGTTCCGAACAAGCAAAAGTGGATGAATTTAGTTTTAAAGCTCGATGGACCAACAATGGGATCATTAAGCTCCCATCCACAATGTGTTTAGCTAATCCAAACTTAAGATGTCGTCTTGAGAACAAAGTTCTTATGAAGGTATGGTTCAGTTATCCTAATGTTTGACAATGATCAGTGAAAGAGATAACCAGTCTGTCATAGTAAAGAGAGAAACATAGTAAAGTTCCATTATAAAGAACAGAGAGCTCGCATGTTAAGGGACTGTGATAAAGTTTCTCCCGCAAAGTCTGGTCCAGAACTTGGCAGTAAATTCACATGTGGCTATATTGATCTGACCTCTATGAATGACGTGTAATACTACAACAAATTCCTACGTAGTGCATGAGAACTTTTGGCCCTCACAAAGCACAAAAGATGCATAAACTCCTGAATTTGAACAGAATGAATTCCCACCCACAATGGTTTTGAAACTGCTTTTGCCACCTTGACAAGGGAGAGAACGCGAATAAGACGGAACAGCAAAGACATGGAGTATCAGACAACTTGTAGCCAGGAAAGTATGTGCGCTTGTAAAAGTACATTGACAGGATGTTTAAACTCTGGTTGTCCCCAGCTTGCGCTCAAATAGACGTCTGAGCAGGTAGACTTGCAGAAAGCTAGCCCCGATTAGGGCTGCTGATTCCATGAATGCTTTATGGATTGTTCTTCGGCTTAATACTTCATTAACTGCAGCAAAGTGACAAACCCTTGTTCACATCTCATGCCAAACATAGTGCAAAAAAGTTTGAACATTTAGATGCAGACTATGGACAGAGGAGATCAGCTGTCTCAACAAGCTATAGCAAGCGTGATAAAAATTGTCAAACTCACAGACTATGCATCACAAGCAATAGCTAAAGGACTGTTTAGGCAGTTGAAGTGAATACTTTGGTTTTGATCTATTCCTAATGCTCAGCACATAATGTGAAAGGTTTGTAACTTCCCCTTATGGTGTGGGAGTTCGGCTTTGATGCTACAAGTAAACCGAGCCAATATTTGTCCTCATGTGGTATGGCATTTTAGAGTATTTCCAGTCGCCTAGTCCTCTATGACTGAAGAGCCTTCTACTTCAAATGGTTTTTGGAAATTAACAGTCTACAGTAATAAGAAAACACACAAGAAATAGGAGGTGAGTTTACATTTTACTAGACACTTGTCAGGAGATACCTTCTATTACAAGCATCATCTATTAGTTTGCTTCCATTTATAACTTATTACTCATTCCATCCCATTTGGTTACTGATGGTTGCTTCATACATGATTGTTAAGGAGAATATAACCATGTATATTAGCTTTCATACTAAAGTCCTTTGCTACCGTGATAGCACTCTTGAGCATTTGCAGTTGGCTATCACTTTAGAAAGAAGAATTCAATAATCAGGATTTTATTGGAGTTTGGTTGAGTTACATGCTAACTATTACCCAAGCAAGTCTTGCATAAGACTGTCTCATATTAACATATGATGAGATTAACCCCACATTTTGGCAAATAAGGATCCATAAAAGGTCACTATATTAAAATGAGTTTTTAATCTTTGACTAAAAAAGGTCACTTTTTACAATGTTGATAAGAAGTGACAACATTTAATCAACTTCTAAGATGGTAATGTGAGACCGTCTTCCTTACTTAATTATGATACTTATGCTGCTTTCATACGTGGGTGTGAAAATCTTTTTCCTTACTTCATGTCTCTCCCTTCATTGCTGATTTTAGAAATTTTACAAACACGCTATTCATCTCTCAGTAGTTACTACCGCGGCCCAAACACCCCAAAAATACCTCTTACCATTTCGTTCCTCCTTTCTCCATTTTCTAACTCCCCCCTCTCCCCCTTCCTTTTTCTCCTCTCCTCTCACTCCCCACCACCAACCTCCTCTACCACCCTATCCCCCACATGTTGGATATAGTCTTCATGAATGATGTTGGACAAAAATTAATATCCCAAATATAGGTGTGATGAGTTGTTGGTCCAAATGCTAATGGTTTGCTAATGGACTACTCGACTGCATTTGCATACTTAATTATGAATAGTTACATCAATTAATCTCAATAATTAATTCAGTTAATTAATTTACTGTAACTGCTAATCTTTGGCCTATACATTTAGTTTTCCTTAGATACACAATGGTAGATTAAGTGCATTCATGCAATCATGCAAAGTGTCGATCTATGATTCAAAATATTTAATTATAAAATCATTGGAAGTAACTTATATAACCAATAATCCACTAGTAATCCATTAGCAAACCATTAGCTTTTTGAGCCCGATACCCCGCCACATCACTAGTTCAATTTTCATATAACAGGTCAGATGTGTATTATAAATTCAAATGCTCTAGATTGCAATTATGTGGAATATTTAAGTCTCTCAATTACCACAGCTGAAGACTACCTCACACTCCCCCACTTAGGATTCAACAAATTATGCATACACAAAATTATGTTTCGATTTGACCTTCCGTTTAGAGTAAGTAAAGTATAGGTCATAACAAACCTATGACAGCTTTTAACCTTTAGAGTCATGACTCATGAATATAAGTTAGAACCAGAATTAGCACACATATTTGTTCTTCTCTTTAGCAATGTTTAACTTTTATTAACTGGGTGACACTATACAGTAATTGGCCATGTCCTCAGCTCCTCGTCCTAGTTGATTTATTAGAAACTGCACCACTTGTCATGTCACGTAGGTGTAGTCATTTCATGAGCTTTATTACAAGTTTCATAAACTCACTCTAAAGACCACACAATTTTAACTAGTGTAAAAACAAGTATACTACCTAGAATTAACTTGATTTTACAACATTAAACCTTTTAATTAGGAATTACTGAAAGGAAATTTTGGGTTTCAGTGGCTTTCAAGTTATTCAGAAAGTTTCAATCTCATGCCTCGGAATGTTTGAAACATCAGGTCGCTAGCTAAACCTTAAGTGGGTTACTACATGATCTCCCATAAAACAATGGTGAGATGGTGACCACATCATTACTAATCAATTGCTTAACATAATCATGTAGCAACTTATATGTCAAGATTTTCCATTCTAAATCTTATTATAAGCTCTAAACAATGTTGCCTCACTACCACAAAAGACAGAAATAGCTTCATATGTTGTGGCTACAACTGTGAAATTCCATGAGTGGCTAGGAGCTCTCTAGTCATATCTACTTTTCCTTCAACACGCTTATGTAGAATCATCAATAATGTTGCTTGATAATTATGTGAGTATTGAGAGGACTCATAGGGTGGTTAGCCACCAAACCCCACCTAGATAATGGTGGCTAATCACCACCTAAGAAGAGTGCGTATTACGCCTTCAAGCTGTTGCTCACAGCAATCTGTGGTTACTTTATTAACACCACAGCCACCCCAACCCCTGCCCCCCCCCCCCCCACCCCTGCCCCCCCCCCCCCTTCACCGCTGCAAAGCCCCCTCTCTTGCCCAGCCTGGTTGGCAACCACATCCCTGGTCGTAACCCCATGCAAACCACTTCAACGGGCCATGCCAAAAGTTTTATTTTTGTTGGGGTTGTGGGCGTGAGCGTGAGCAACGGGGTGTGCGTTTAGTTGGGGTTGTGGGCGTGGGCGTGGGGTAATGGTGGGGAACGTGGTTGTGAGCATGGGGCTTTGCAGCAGTCGACAGAGGCAGGAGGCTGTGGGGCAGGGGGCTGGCATCAGCAGGGCTGGCGTTGAGGGGAGGAGAGAGAAAGAAAGGTGGGAAGCGAAAGAGGGAGAGGAGGAGTAGGAAGCTAAGACTTTTTGAGAAGAAAGTACAAAAATGAGGTAATTGTGATAAACTTCAGACATTTATCGATCAAAATTTCAACGGAGAAGGAATATGACTTCCGAGAATGCAAAAGCTATATATTAATAAAATTGCCATGAAAAAAGGTTCTCATAAGAAGACTCGGATTGTAAGGGATGAGTTGCTTCAATTACTTGTACTCTGAGGACAGCCTGCCGCTGATAGAAGACAAAATAAAGCATTTAAACCAGAGTACAAGAAGTAGCCAATAGCCCAAGACAGTCCAATTCCCATCGCATCCTATCCCACCCGAGGCGACCGCCCAAGTGCAGTAAAGGTACATTCAGTCAAAATCTAATTTTTGGAATGGTTTGGTCATACATAATAGATCTATGGAAGTATAATAACAGTGATTTATCAATATCGGTTACAGCTTTGGTAGCTTTTAAAACAATTTGACGGAATAGAATATTTCTTCTCAATCATAAGATCAATCCAGGGCCCCTTAGTACTATAAGTTATATTGCAATGCTAAGAGAAAAAGGCAAATGAAAAAATGGAAATGTAAAGCACATACTTATTGCTTGGCGGTCAGTCTCAGCCTCTAGCCAATGCTGTTCAAATTGTATGTTGTAGAGGGCTTCCTCCAGTTTAGCTATCTGTTCATACACTGGACTCAAATGCTCTGCGGAACCACACAAGAATGACAAAAGCTGAAATATTGTCAAGATAAAATTGTAAAAAGTGTAGTCAGAGAAGGAAACTATTGGACTTGTTACCATCTTTTGCATGGTGATCAAAGTGTCCATAGTGCCCAACATGTATGTCAAAATCAATGGTTTCTTGATAGGGAGACTTGTTAGAAAAGCAGAATTTGTAGACCCCTTGCTTGTGAGCAACAAACTCGAACTTTTCACTGGTTTTTTGACGTGAATCATGAACTTGATCACCTTCAGGGCCCTTCACCTGAAAAAAGAAATAGTAAGAAAAAGAATTAGTTCACTACTTAACTTTTTGTAAGATACAATGCTGATGTAAACAAGATTTCTATAAGAATTACTGTAACAATTACTGTAAAACAGGAGCACTCTAAGGTGGAGTTTAGCTAGAGCTCTCCAAGTAATCGCTCATAACTATTTAGGGCCATCAATCCGAAAAAGAATAAGTTGACTATTAACTTTTCAAGATACAATATAAACAAGATTTCTTTAACAGTTACTATAAATTCAAGATCACTCTAAGGTGGAGTTTAGCTAGATCTCTCCAGGTCATTGCTTTTCGCTCATACCTATTAGCGGCCATTCCTGAGACCAATTAGGGAAGGGGGGAGAGGGTCAGTCTCATGAACATGAAAACAGAAAGGAAATAAAGAAAAAAGTACTGATGTCCACCCCAGCCATTAAACACCACGCATACACCCTCATCATTATCCCCTACATAACCGCCAGTCCACCACGGCCCAAAACTCTGCCTGATCCGAAACCCTCTATCTCCCTTCTTCAAGCAGCAGAACTCCCCCACCCCCCACCCCCCCCCCTCTCTCTCTCTCTCTCTCTTCATACCTCTTAATTTCCTTCCTTGACCGCACTGTGATCACCTGATCTACACAACCACATCCTTTCTCCACATCACTCCGCCAGATTGTTCTTTTATAAATTTGAGAAAGCCATGGAGTTTGTAAGGCCTCTAAATGAAGCTTGAGTATATAGAGCTCGGAAATACAGCACACAACAACAGCCATAAGGCCTTAGATCCCAAAAAGAATTGGGGTGGCCTTACAAGAATCGTCAATATGCGAAAAGGCAAGTTATAAATATAGTAAATTTCAAATATAAATTAAAAAAAAAAAGAACAAAATACGAAATAGAGAATTCAGATATACATACGACAAATCAGAGTGGCTAAGTGGGATTGGGTAAAGCGATAGAGGTTATGAGTTGGCTATTGGCATTGCATTGGGTGAGGAGGGTAGCAGGGGTGATGGGGTTATAAACCAAAAGAGTTGTTTTAGGGAAGGCATTCAAGAATCAAGGATTAAGTCCCTCTTGTTACTCTCCAGAACCTATTGCTTTTCTTCATTAAAAGCATTTGCTACCTACCAGCCAGATCACAGCAAACGCTTTCAAGATAATAAAAAGGTCGATATATGATCTATTGGTAATTCATGATTAGGTAAACCAATTATGGCTGTGCAGGCTGATGTTGACATCAGAGAAGCTAAGCTAGATCATGCTAACCTCTTAGGCTCGGAGTTCCCGAATTCTGACTGCTAAATTCTTATGTTCTTAAGAGGATTCATCTATTTGCACACTTTGGCTCCCACTTGCAATGTAAGGAAGCTGACTAATGACTAATTATTATACTATACACCCCATGTATGATGCATCATGCACCAAATTCACCAATTTAAGAAGACATATTAACCAGGACCATATACTTTTTTATATCTTATCAACCACAATATAACATACATAATCACCATCTATAAAGTATATATTGATCAAGTAACAGAATTTACGTACTCACCAACTAAAGCGACTACCTAGATTATCTATTCACCAACTACAGTTTATCTATTGACCAACTATAGCTTTTACATATCAACAACAAAGTAATATCTGCTCTCAAGAATGTAAATCAACTTGCAGACAACCTTAAGAATCGTACTTCTTCACAAAATATATGATGTCCAGTTATTTTTTCTATTTTTCTTAACACCAACTGCCAACTCTCCCATCATGACCAAATTAAGAAAGTTCCCTCTTTTACCTTTGTACCTGAGTTGTGCTATTGGTATCAGTGGTCGAAAAAATACAAATTTGGAGGGTAGTAGATGCATATCCCATCAAGAATCTTGTTCTTTAAAGCTCATATTTTGTCAACAAATCCAAGTCATGGTCCAGTTTACCATAGATGCACATAGCACAACACCAAGCTCTAGCAAAAGTGCCTCTAAAGGTTAGCACAATTTGTTTTTGTTTCATTCAAATTGGCCTTTGGAAGTTAGAAATGACAACTAGCTTGACGAGCATCTGTAAAATAGCTTAATGGGAGAGATTCTACTACAATGTCTACATGGTCTCTGTTCCGGAAAAAATCTAATATTTCACCACTGTCTAATATTTCACCACTGTTCCCATTTCTGAATGCAAACTGCTAATGTGTCAGTGTGTCACTGTTACAATGTTACTCCACAGAAACCTAGAGGTATTATTTGACTTGAATAAAAACACACAATAACTTAAACTAATAACCAAGTATCAACAAGCGCTCCTCTTTGTTGGTACATTATGAGCAAAGTCTTCGGACACAAATAACTCGAGCACATTGCAACAGTGATCAGGCAACAAACGACGATCACCAGTACTCAACCAAACCGCTTTCTAGAACCATAGTAATTTTGGTGCCATAACAATTTGAATTCAGATCCTTAGATAAGTTCTGTCGAAACTATCTCCCAATAAGCTTCTAATCTTTCATCCATATGATGAACTCATCAAGTAACCTTAACCAGTCCATTGTCCAACTGTCCGACCATCAATCGACTTAAATCCAAATGTAAAACCATGCTTCAAATAAATAATCCAATCACTTCAATTGAAAAGTGACAACATCCTCCAACTCTGATGCCATTATTAATAAGGATTCCTAATTGCATGGTCTGGGAAGGTTAAGACTAGAAATGATTAAATTCTCCAAAGCCCTATGAAAAACCCACTCCTATAAAGCTGACTCCTCATAGTTCATACGAAGTATAATCTAATGCTAAAAAACAAATTCACAGGTGCTTCAATAGAATTCAATCATAATTTCCTCCTACTTCAACCATAACAACATGGTATCATGCAAATCAATCAAAAGGGCTTTTGTTTTGCATTAGATGAAATTAAACTAAACCCACATCACAACAAATCCCAATCATCATGCCATCTAAGCAGAAACTGGAAAATCAATGCAAATCCCAGAAAACAAAAACAAACCCATAAAAAATCGAAATGTCGAAAAGACAGAAACTTTACCACAAGATCAACACCACCTTCATTCTCAGCATGCCAAGGAGTATCAGCTTTAATAACAACAAAAGAAAAAAGAACATTATCTCCTTCATATGTAACTTTATGAGAGAAACATTCTTCTCTATCAATCACAAATCTTAACCCATTTGCTCCTCTCAACAATCTCAAGCTCCATAACATTATTATCCCCATTACCATCTTCTTTAATTCCCATTTTTCCTCCATTATTCAAACTGCACCAAAATCAACCAATGTTAGCTCAAATAAATCACAAAAGTCAAAACTTTAATGTTATGAGATAACCATTATAAACATTAAAGAATTTGAGATTGTGGGGAGACCATAATTACCTTAAGATTTAAGGAAAAAGTAATGATTAGTGCTAATAATATAGTTTTATTTCATAAGCTGTGAGTTAGAGTTTAATGTACATGTAAAGAGTTAATATACATAGATTTAGGGAGACAAAAAGGACATGGGAAGTAGTGGTACAACAAGTACTTTATGACATGTATGAGTCATGAGTTATACGTAGTTTCAGATGACGTGGCAAGCATACATTGGATCTTGTAGGGGACAGGAGTTAGTTATTTTCAGTTATGAGATGATACTTCAAGTGTTAAGCTGTATAGGAATATGAAGTCATAGTCACCACTAAGGGCCCGTTTTAGTGGTTGGAATGTTGTTCCATTAAATTGGAGATTATGGGTTCGTTATAATCTGGGGTTTATTACAGAGGTCGTGATAGACTGATAGTGGCATTGTGTTTGTATCTATGTTGATGTTTAAGTTAGTCATGTTAAAGTGTTATTGTCGTATGTGCCAATTAATGGATTATTTAAAAGTTAAAAGTATATTTATTTAGATTGTATTATTGGAATTTGTCAAATAAAAGAAACACATGAAAATTTCATTTTTTTTTCTTTTTTTGAAAGGGAAGATTTCATATTCATGTAGACTTGAGACCCTAAATGAACAATGATAATTATTCATTAGTAAAAATTGATCTCCGAAGGAACATGTGTTTTTTTTTTTTTTTTTTTTTTGGCTACCCAAAGGGACAGTTTTCATCTCCATTTTCATGAGATTTGAAGCTAGAAAATTGCAACTAGGCTCTGTTACATGTATTGAATTTGTAGCTCTCATACTCATAGTTTTATCCCGGATGTGAAGATGGACTTAAGAGTTAAGACTTTAAGAGGACGAATACATAAAACTAAGACATTATGGTACAAATAGTCAATAATATCAAAGTATCGTATCTTAATTGAAAAGTTCGGGTTTAACTCTTAATAATAACTTTGTTCAGTTGCACTCCTATTAAACCACTAAAAATATATATCTTAATTAAAAAATAAAAGATAAAAAATGGTAAAAATAAAAAGGAGCCATAGGTAGTGAAAATGTATATTCAAAACAAAAGGATAGTGCCAAAAAAAGTTGAATTTTCGATCTTTAAAACGCTGCAAATGAAGAAGAATTTCATCGAGGCAAAGACTCAAAACTCATCACATTTTCTTCACTATACATGTTGGTTTGGAGTTCAAATCGGGTAAAATAATAATGATGGTAAAGAATTTTGAAAGTGTGGTGAGGGTCTGTTTTGAATTTAGTCCAACCTTTTGTACAAGAGTTTTTGAGGAGACTTTACATTTTTTTTTTTTTTAAATCAGGGTACCCTTACATAGTTACAGAGTACATATTAGCATAATGCTAATGTATTCATAAACTCTTATAGGCACATATGGAGATTATATTTTCATACAACAAAACATCTTGTTTCACCCCCATTTTTAATATTAGTCCAAAACCTGTTTCCTCATAATCCTCCCAAGGACCAAGATGCCACGAGGGGTGTGGAAACATTAGAATGGAGCCTAGAAATAAAAGCACGTGCTTACATAGTCGTACTCCTGGCATTACAACGGCAGCTACACAAAACTACATTTTTTACATTTTCTTACATATATATGACAAAGCAAACTATGTTGCTATAGCTATGTAAATAATCTATAATTCCCATCAAACATACTCCGTGCGGTACTACCAGTGGTTTCAGGTGGCCAAGATGAGTTCCTCCTCTAACGCCAACCTCTTTACCAAATTCCGTTGATGCCCTGTGAACTCCAGAAAAAGATCCCTTAGCCTCTTGGCCTTGTCGTATTCCTCACTTCCTAAACTAACAACTTTCAACTCATCACTGGCATGCTGCTCTTCACTCTGTAACAAGTATTTGCTCGAAAGATTAATAACAAGACTAAGGAAAGCATCCAGTTAATGTGGCCGCGAAAAATAAGGGAGAGCAGAACGATAAAAGGATCTTAGTTAACGTACGATGTCACAGGAGCTTGTGACCTTGAGATCTGGTTCCAAGCACCAAAACGAAGGCCTCACCAGTTCAGGTGCTGCTGAATCAGATACAATCCACGGCCTGTTGGCAACCAATAATTCAGAGAAGCTCAGTTGTGACAGACTCAAACGAGTAGGTTGTATCTGCAGAGTGCCAAACACTGATATTCATGCAAATAACTCATAATGCACCACTCATACAACTATGTTCCAACATACTTCGTATTAAATACTGTACTGGCAACAAAGTAGTTAAAGCTAGAAATTTGAAGTACTGAAAGTGAAAGCAATAAAGAGTTTCGCATCTACTACAAAAGAAATACAAAAGAAAACAAAACTCAAGGAGCCAGTGAGGGTATCTACCTCCCTCTTGATGATATGATCATCTGATCTGGTTTAAGCAGGAAATTGTACAATCTTTCATGCTCCTCAGCAGAATCAATCACAAGGGCTCCCCTGGAAAATGGATCTGAGGACAAACTCAGGAAGACAAAGGCTTCAATTTCAAGACATGTTGCTTTGTGTACAAAGTCAATAATTGTTGCAGGAGAGACATCCTTCTCCATGTTTTCGATTAGGATAAAATAACGTGCATCTTCATCAGCTACTTTTGTCTCAGCACAATCTCTTTCTTTCAAATCCATGCCAGACACATCATCTACCAAGTCATTCACCATAACAGAATAACGACTGTCATTCTGTCTTAAATTAGCATTGTTACTACCATGTCCCCCCAGATCTACATCTTCGTTTCTCTCAAAACCAAATTTACTGTCTTCAGAAGGGAAAAAGAATCAGCAAGAATTGGGAGCACCGGGGTAGGTGGGGGTGGGGGAGGTAATAAAGAAGAGTAAAGAATAATAATAACAACGGAAATCTAGAACAATGCCCAAACCTTCATTATAAAACAGTGCACTTTTAGTCTGCATATGACCTTCTGATATCTACAGAAAACCGAGAGTTAGAAAACATTAAATTTCATTTCACCACCAATGGTAGGCTATTGAAGTTCCAATAGAGTTGCAATAACTTAAGCAGAGAAACTTGCCTGAACTCCAGAACCTGCATGCTTGTGTTTAAATGAAGAGGATTGAGTTCTCTGATTCGATGTGATATCCTCACTGAACAACCCAGCACAATGTGAAGCTATTCCGTGCTTCCACTTTGTTATCTCCAGAAAGCACACAAGCCGAGGATCAAGTTGTGCGTGAAATTTGATCAGGCAAAGGTCTTCAATTCTTGCTAATGTTATCTTCCCAGCTAAAGGACCATGCAGCCATGCAAGCACAAAACAGCATGAGCAGTTCTCAATTCCATCCACAACACTATGGTCCCCACGCTTCACCTGATGCAGACAGAAGTTTAATACACTCATTAGGCTTCTTCAAAAACTGAGCACTGTAAGCAAAGTACAGCTACCTTGTTTCCGTCAAAAATGGGGGAAAAGAAAGAAGTGCAATGCCACATTGCTATATAACTTTACTGTCCCAACATAGTCATGCCGTTCTCCTTTCTGATGTTCCCAAAACCAGTGTATTTGACTAAGAATACTTTCCCAAGAACATTGTACAAAAAAGGCAACCTAAAAGATGAAATGATCATATACATTTATTAACACCTTTATCGGGCACAAAGTGCTTCATTTCTGATTGGTACGTCCTTCGACTACCTTCCTTTAGAGACAAGCTTTTGGGTTTCAATGAGGATCTTTCTGTCTAGGCAATTTTCCATATTTTACTCAACCTAAACTTAAAAAGAGCAGAGACCTATAAAAAAAATTAAGAAAATATAATGCTACAAAGAGAGACAAAACAGCCACATGGATAAACTAGGAAGTAATCGCTGTCTAAGAATTTCCAGACGGAGTTAAAACAAGTAATAAGATTACATGTACAGGAAGATCGTGCAGAAGATCACATACAAAATAGAAGAGTAGGCAGCAAGGATTGCATAAAATCAGCTGGAAAAAATTATCCAAGAGAAGCTTGCACATTAAAGACATAGCAATTTGAATTTTCAAGGACTGAAAAGAAAATTTTGAAAGCTTCAGAGCTAGCCGTCATGAGTTACATTGGAAGCTATACATCTGGAGTTCTGGCTTAAAACTAGGAGTACTTCACTTCATAAAATATGCGATATTACCTATTTTGCACTTTCTGTAAAACTTTTGTAGAAAATGCTACCAGTTATATCAAATCTTCATTCCAGTCTCCCTCCCCATTCAGGGTGCACTATTGCAGACATCTGAGCCCCTTACTCACCCTAACAGATGGCTTCTTTAAAGGAGACATTCAGGTAACGGTGCTTGGATGAACTAACATATGCGCTTCCTCCAAACCAAACATGAATGCACCATTGCTGAAGAGACTCATCTTTAAGCAACTGTCAACAACTTGATCAACTACACATGGCCTACCATCACCAACCATATTTACAAACAGTCTTGGTGCTACCTCTAAGTACTTTAACTACAAAAGTCTATTTAGCTGGAGTGATCCAAATTCAAAACTTACAGCTTGTTGGAGGGCATGGTAGATGCCAGTTGGTCCAAAAGCATAGGTATTGGAAAAGTTGTTCAATTTCTTGTGTCTATTTCCATTTGTGTACATTTGCGGAAACAAGGAAAGGATTGATGCAAAGATACTTTGATTAATTTCCCTTCTGGAGCTCCCCAAATATATATATATATATATA
>CAAKMY010044529.1:0-11566 GCA_901111285.1 Corrigiola litoralis | reverse complement strand
AGCACGGGATGCTATCTAGTGTTTTTGTATTTGTATGCATCCTCCAAGCATACATTACCTAATTGCATGGTAAAAAGTTCTCTCCACCATACTCCTTTGGTGTGTTTTGATAGCTTTCATTGTAATCATGTAAAACAGATGGGAAATATGGTAGCTCATTGTATGACTTTAGTTATTTTCTATTTATTTAACCGAGACAGAAAGAGTTTTATTTATTTAACTTTGGCGGAACTTGATATAAATGTATAACCCCCCTCTCGTGTTCACCCTCCAAAAAACCACGTACTCATAATTAACAAAAATTAACATTAGATGGGAAAATTCGTGAATGGGGTAATACCACGATCCAGGAAGCTTAAACAAAGTAACGGTAAGGGTCCAGTACTCCCACGAAAAGTCTGGCATACAGCCATACAGAATGACACACACAATTAATCCCATAATTACAAAGTGAGCAGAGCACAGTCCCTTGCATATAGACCCACTCACCCAACACGCACTGACTGAATCGACGCCTAAAATCTGTCGACTCCCCAAAAATAAAAAAGGTTCAAAATTCAAACTCCCGCCTAAACACTTGAAATAAATAGAACTCCCCTACCCCCAATATCAAATATCCAAATATTTCCCACAACATCAATATTATCCCAAAAATCTCGGACTTTCCCGCTTCACTCCCCCCCCTTTTTATACCTTTCCCACTTTTTCAACACTCTTTCCCATCTACCGCCCCCCCCCCCCCATTTTACTCCTCATTTCTTTTTGTTACCATGGCCAAGCGCAAACCCTCCACGTCATCACGCAGGACCACTAAAAAACCAAAGCCCCCCGTTCATGATGATCAGCTGGAAGCTCCCGAGGAAGAGATGATGGGAGTTAATGAGGATGATGACGTGGAAGCCATTGAGGAGGAGGAGGGGGGAGGGTCCTCCGCGCGTAGGGACCACAGGAAGCTAACCAAGCCCGAGGACGACGTGGACGGTCGCTTTGTCGGGGAGCCTGTCCCCGATGAGGAAGCACGCAGGCGCTGGCCCCACCGCTACCGTGACCGGGCCCCGCCTGGTACTAAAAGAAATGCAAGGTAGGTACTTTTCTATTTTGTTTTTATGATATTTGTTTGTTGGTTGGTTAGTTTGTAATGATTGTGGTGGTGGTGGTGACGTGGCAGGTGCGGTGACGAGGACGATGAGTTGATGCGGGCGAGGCGGCATTACTTGAAAGCTGAGGTGGAGGGGACTGAGGGGACCTCGCTGCTTTTTCACTTGTACGACAATGCTCATGTTAAGGTATACTACATATTGAGCATGCTTGCTTTTGCTAGTGTGATTTTTTGGTCTACAATGAAATTTAGAGACAAGCTTGGGTAAATCATAATATTCAATTTTGTGTATTTGAGGGATGCATCTACTTGCAAGGAAGTTTTCTATTTCTTTGTTGTGGTTACATGTACAAGTATCAGAGTTATTTTAGTATGGAGAACACTGATTATGTTTGCAGAGTTGCATATATTAGTTGTCTAGCAATAATAAGCAGTTGATTTTAATTCATTATTGGTATGGTTCTATAACTTCTGTCCATGGTATGGTAGAACACTAGAACAGGTATTACACCAAGAAAATATGTTTTTTTTGGTACAACACTGAGAAAATATGATAAATATGCTTATGGCTGCCTTATAAGGCATATAGTTGAAGCTGCATTAACTGTTTCAAATGTCACTCATTGATAAATGTGACATGCTTCGGTGAAGTTTATGTTACCTACATGCATTATTTATAAATCATCTAAAAAATGTGCTAGATGGTACCATCTTTGTTTCCTACTGCTGTCACTTTACTAATGTCTTTAACCTTTTATGTTGTAGTCTGAGGGTGAGCTTTTACCATACATATGTAAGATTATAGAGTTGTTTGAAGGAGAGGATGGGCAGGCGTACTTCAGGGCTCAATGGTACTATCGATCTGAGGATACTGTGAGTGACAAAAAATGCAATTTCTTTCAAAAATTGGACTTGTTTCACATGGAAACTTGTATTGAATAACTGTTGCAAATGTATAGGTAATTCGTAAGAGTATTAAGATGGTGGAGGAAAAACGCATATTTTTCTCAGAAGTTAAAGACGACAATCCTTTGGCCTGCCTGCTGGAGAAGGTTAAGATCGTGCAGATGAAACCAAATGTAAGGCCCTTCTGTCTTTCTTCAGTCAGTGGTTTGCTTCAAAGTGGCTGAACATACTTTAATTTGGTGTCGTTGTCCTTATTCAGGTGGACCTTCTCACCAAATTGTCTGAGATTCCAGTGTGCGACTACTACTACGACATGATCTATCTTTTACCATATTCCACGTTTATGGTGCCACCATCAGGTATTTCTCATCTTCCTTTTTCTCTGATTAATTATGGAAGTTCATTTTTGGAAATTAACCTGCATAATTTTATCAGATACAATTGTGGAAGGAGGTGATTCTCAATCTACCATCTCCAGTGATGTTGATGGTGAAGTAGCAACTGATGATCCTAAACCTGATACAATTGTGGCCAATCAAGAAAACGAGCCTCAACCGACTGAGATGAAATTATTAGATCTGTATTGCGGATGTGGAGCAATGTCCACCGGCCTTTGTCTCGGTTCAAATTTGTGTGGGGTTAAGCTTACAACGGTAAGCTTGATTTCATGGCTGCTAAAGCTGTGGTTTACATTCTTATTTCATGTTCACTAACTTTCATTTTGGTTAATTATGCTATCTAATATCAGAGTTTTTAATGTATCAGCGGTGGGCAGTGGATTTGAACCCATATGCCTGTCAAAGTGTTGCTTTGAACCACCCCGAAACAAATGTAATGTGAAGAATTGCTTCTTGTCTAATATTTTCATTTTCCTGCTTTCTTTTTCTATTAACTTTTCTGTTAATTTGCTCTTATCATTTATTCCTTGCTCTTAACAGGTTCGGAATTATTCGGTGGAGAATTTCTTGTTGTTACTAGTCGAGTGGCAGAAGCTTTGTGCGTCCTACGAATTAATCCAAAATGAGAATACTAATGAAGAAATTGATGCAATGGCCGATGATGATAATGATGATGCTGGTGCAGAGGATGAACCTCTTCAAAATGATGGTGAAGATGAAGTTTTCGAAGTGGAGCGTATCCTTGATATCTGTTATGGTGACCCCAATAAAAAGAAGTCAATGGGATTGTACTTTAAGGTAAATTGTGTTTTGATGAGATTTTCCGTTGTGGCTATATTGGTCTTCAGTTGCATCAATTTTTCTTTGTGAGGGCATGCATATAATAAAAGATTTTTTGACATTGTCTAATGGAAACGTTTTGTGTTAAGCAATATTGCTTGCTCAGCATCCTTTATGTTACCATGAGTGATAATGTTATAGCATATACAACAAAGATGAACTCATATGTGTGATGATAAGGGAGGGAAATCTGGACTAAAACTTCTTGCAGTATTTTTGGTTGGTTTAAGGCAGAATGAAAGGAAGAAATTATTATATTGATGAATGCAGAAGGATTGTTAATTGTTTGATCTTACTAGTTTGCTTATTAGTATGCTAATTTTTGTTCATAGGTACGCTGGAGGGGTTATGGAGTAAATGATGACACCTGGGAACCTTTGAGTGGCATGGGGTATAACTATTAAGACTTATTTGTTGCCTGGCCTGTTAAAATAGTTCTATTTTAACTACCTTTTGTTTCTGTCAACCAGCAACTGTCGAGAGAGCGTCCGTGAGTTTGTGGAAAAAGGATTCCATGACAAGCTTTTCCCTTTGCCGGTGAGCTTTTTCCCCCTACTACTCTACTGTTGGACTGTTGGTAATGGCTGTCCTAGGTCTTAACTTACAAATCATTTAATGTTTTTTGTTGGCTTGTAGGGTGATGTTGATATCATTTGTGGCGGCCCTCCATGCCAAGGAATCAGTGGCTTTAATAGGTTTAGAAACAAGGAGAATCCTCTTGCTGATGACAAGAACAAACAACTTCTGGTTTTTATGGATGTTGTTAACTTTTTGAAACCGAAGTTTGTTCTGATGGAGAACGTCGTTGACTTGGTGAAGTTCGCCAAAGGTTTTCTTGGAAGATATGCCCTCGGGAGCTTGGTTAATATGAATTATCAAACTCGTATGGGGATGATGGCAGCAGGGGCATATGGGCTTCCCCAATTTAGGATGCGAGTCTTCATTTGGGGTGCTCGACCTTCCGAGGTTAGTTTCTGAGCAGATTTTTAGTTGCTTTCGTAGTGATGTGCTATTCTTTATCTCCTCCTGTAAACCCTTAATAACCTATAACCTCACTGATTGCTATTATGGAATTGAATTTCTGGTTTCGGTACTTATATGTCATGAAGATCTTGTGTTTGCAGTTCTTTACTGATGCTCTTATTCATGGCATGCATCATATGGTTATTTGCATTTTGAAAAAGCTTCTGTATTGGGCTTTGATGAAACTCATATGTGGTAGAATGGAATGTTATGCAATGGTTTGTTCTTGCCCTGGCTTGGACCCCTTTTGACCTTCATTACTTCGAAGAACACAGCTACATAACTCTTGCTTTAAAGCTAATCATGGCTAGTTGCATAAGTCAATGCCACCGTTACCTTTCTTAAACCTTCATGACATGGTGTCTGGCTGTCTGCCACTGCTATCTTCCTTAAATCTACATGAAATGGAGTCTCCTAAGTCTTTAAACAGTAACTGAATGATATGATCTAAATTACTTTTCAGAACTCTGAATATGCATATCAATCACAGATTTGTATCACATATTTATAGGTTTTAGCTCCAATGAAAAGATCAATTCTTTACCGAATTGTCTGTTCAGACAATGCCATCGTTGGCAATTTGTTTTGCTTTGGAAGTGGACTGTTCCCTTTTTGTTTCATCTGTATTTTCTGCCTGACACTCTGTCTTGTGGAGAATTCGTTGATGTTTATTCTAGTAGCTACTGGAAATTAGGTTGAGTTATGAATTTACTCCTGAGAAAATATAATTTTAAAACTTCATAACAGCTAGATGTGCATGAGATTTCCATTATAACCAATATTATGATTCTGTAGCTAGAGTGTTTCTACACTGAAGTGGCTAGAATTATGTAGTATCTTTCTTATTTTACTGATTTTTTCATTCTTTGCAGAAACTGCCTCAATATCCACTGCCAACACATGATCTTGTTCTCAGAGGCGTTATCCCCACTGAATTCGAGGTATTAATTTGTTTCAAGGCAGCAGAATGCATAGTACATTTGCAACTTATCTATAGTTGTAGCTATTGCTTATTATTTGTCATAACTCACTGCAGATAAATACAGTTGCTTACGATGAAGGGCACAATGTTCTATTGAAGGACAAGCTTTTGCTTGGTGATGCAATTTCTGATATGCCAGCGGTAAGAATATCAACTATCTGGTTCTTGTAATTTTTATGTCCTTTATCTGGGTCACAAAGTTTTAGATGAAATATGACAATTTGTGCTAATATGTAGGTTGCCAATGATGAACATCGGGATGAGATGAAATATGACAATTTACCAAACACCGAATTCCAACGTTATATTAGATTGACAAAGGGGGGTAAGTACCTTATGAATTTTAACAGTTTTGTTAATTGATTTGAATCCAAAAGACAAGAATATCATTTAATTGAACTTATCAAAAAATTAATTTTTTTGTGCAGCTATGTCCGGTGCGGGTTTTGAGTTGCACGAGACCTTGTATGATCATCGTCCGCTAAGACTCAATAAAGATGATCATGGTCGAGTGTGCATGATTCCGAAAACAAAGGTGGATTATGCAATGACCTTCTAATATTTTTTTGTGACTCTGCAATTTTTATTGATCACTCGTGTATACTAATTATCTGTTTTATGAACAGGGTGCAAATTTTAGAGATCTGCCAGGCGTACTTGTGCGTCCAGATAATACAGTTGAGTTTGACCCAAACTTGAAGAGGGCTAAACTACCCTCTGGCAAATACGTGGTATGCTGTTTTGATCCCCTTATTATTTGTTTCTTGAATACTACTTTCTCTTACAAGCTTCTAGTTTCGTTTTCCTATTTCACAATTTTTTTTAACTTGTACATATAGGTGCCGGATTATGCTATGACTTTCGTGGGAGGTACCTCCACAAAGTAAGCTTCTTTTATACTTAAGAATTGATTTTCTGTTATTACCCTTTGATAAGCTATTAAACTTACTGACTGTCAATTTTTTCAGACCTTTTGGCCGTCTATGGTGGAACGAGACTGTGCCGACGGTTGTAACTAGAGCAGAACCGCACAATCAAGTTATATGTCATCCAACTCAAGACAGAGTTCTAACCATTCGGGAAAATGCCCGTTTGCAAGGGTTTCCGGATTACTATCAGCTCCGAGGGCCGGTCAAACAAAGGTAATATCTAGTGTATTGGAAAATGTCTTGTTTCACTAACTGATTAGATACAAAACGCAAACTTCCAGCCTCCATCTTACTGCTATGCTTAGTTTTCATTTATCAGATTTTTGTCGTGTAAATTCTACCAAATTCCCTTCTAAAAACTTATGTTGGGAGTTATACTTTACATTCCATGACATCTACAAAAGGCTTTAGCACCTGTATATTAAGTAATGTATTTAGATATAATGTTTTGATGCTATGCTATATCATTATCTATTTGAGTTTTATGTATCCTAGAGCTGTTGTTCGATTTCTCTCTTCCTTGGACAGAGCCTCCGCAAACTTATGCTTTAAACTTTTCTAAACAATTAAAAGTTAAACTTAGAAGTTAGAACTCCCCATCTCCCCATCTCATTCTCTTCATCCGGTTAACTTAGAACTACTACAAACACTCATCGAAATGGCTGAAAAGGAAATTGTTCAGTCACCTTGATCATGTTCCACTATCAACTTGTTTTCCTTTGTCCCACTGATTTTCTGGTATATTCCTAAAAGAACTTGTGATATAAAAAGACTTTTAACTATCAAGTGCGTTTTGTATATTGAACTCTCTGATAGTAGTTCGACACATACATCATACGGAGTATGCTTTATGTATCATCAAGCAAGCTGAGATATGTTTCTAACTTTGCTTGGGTAACTGTAAACAGTCCTTGGACTATCTGTAACAAGGGAGTTTGTTCTTTTTAAATCAAATTGCTTTTATGCTATTGATACATTGCTTTGTAATAGTTGATATATTACTGATATTTCCATTTCTTCTAAATGAATCGTAGGTACATGCAAGTGGGGAATGCTGTTGCAGTACCGGTCGCTCGTGCTTTGGGTTACTCTTTAGCTTTAGCTAGTCAAGGCTTAGCGGGAGACGAGCCACTAATGACTTTGCCAGATAATTATCTAAATGTTCAAGAGGCGGTGGCAGTTGAAGAGCACATTCTTGATTGATCTTACATATTTCTGACATACCAATTCATTCGGAGAATACATTGAATTATTGTGTGAGAATACATTTTATTTGTTGAAGCTGATATTAATTGATGACATTTGTCAAAGATGCATTAGTCATGTTTTAGTGGTCTGTCCGAATTTTGCACATTCAGCCCTTCATTCTCAAAGGATTTTATTTTGTATAATTTAACTTTGCACATTCACCTCTTTAACATGCATGTTTTCCCCTCATCCTTTATGTAATTTTTCTTCATTCGCTGCTCCGAGTTTTTATCTTGAGACCTTGTGCTGCTATCTTGGTCTATGGGCATGTAGATTTGTTCTGTGATGATTTAAGGATTCTTACAGGTTGGTCCCCTGCTCGTTCTAGCTGTTCCTGAGGAGTTACCATCGTATATGCACAATTTTTCGTTGTTGTGAAAATAAAAACAACTCTATTTCTTGTGACTCGTTTGGATGGAAGGTATTGTTTAATGATGTTACTAGAAATAATGGTAGTGTAGAGATGGAGGAAAGATGCCGAAGAGGGGAGAAGGATCATTCAGTAGTTTTCCCTCAGTTTTAATTCTTAGTAGTTAAGTAGCCTCATGATCCTCATTGGCTTATTCCTTATTCTCGTAAAGAAAAATAATGAAGTAGCAATAACGAATTTTTTAGCATAGCATGTACTCCGTACTAGTTACGCCTGAATTGCCTTTCATTTATGTAGTTGATGATGTTTATCTTCCGAGTATCTCTCTTATAAGTCTTGTGGATTATTAACACAACTAAAATGTATAATTTATTGTAAAAAGTGTTCAATTTGACTTTAAATCTACATTTGCTTATTAATTGAGTTTAAACTGTCACTTTTTATCTATATTGAAACAAAAATAGCCATCTTTAATGAAAAAAAGAACTAGTTTGAAATTATTTAATTGTGTAGATGGTCTTATACCAAACATCCTCACTAAAAAAAAGGGTAATTGTGTATAGGTCAAATTTACTCAACTAAGGCCAGTACGTGAAATAATTATAATTCAAGTACTCAACGCCTTACCAATCAACTGAAACAAACGTTCCTTCATCATCCTCAACTGAAATAATAGCCCGGTATTTTATAAATTAATCTTTTTTTTTCATTTTATTTCTTACTACTGAACAAACTATACATACTCTATATCATTGAAGAAAGATAAAGCTAAACTGTACTACTAAATATGCCGATACACATTAAAGTAAACAAAAACCTAAAATACCAGACATTGAGCTGAAGTAGTGAACTCTAGTTTTTACATACCTTGATAACCCAAAAAAAAGAAAGACGAAACTATATACTAGTACACAATCATGAACCACATGATTAAGCTACTATGATGATCATGATTATTTGCTTAACAAGGGCCACCAACTTTCCCTGATAGAAGTATGATAAGATATCATAAACATGAGGAACACTAGGAGTAGACCTACACCCCAGGGGGACCCACCAGCCCTATGAATAGTATCTTGTTCCGGCAAAGGGATGAACTGCCGTCGATCACCACTGCTGGAGAGCCAATGGACGACTAGGATTAGGAGCACAGGGAATACCATGAGGAAGAGCTTCAGCTGATCCATGAGGTCCTCCCACATGGACTCATAGTTTACGTACCATGAGAAGCCAAGAAATAAAAACAGCACCATCAAGAAGAAGCATAGTTGGAGTGGTGGAGGAGAAAGATGTTGTGTGTATGAGTTATAGTACCTTGCCATAGCTTACGCTAATATTAATCAGCTCAAAACTCGTTATTCCCTACAAAAACGTTAGGTTGCCTAGGAAGTTTATGATGGAGTTTAAGGTATATAATAGAAGACTTGCTTTTAAGCCTTTAGAAAGTTAGTTCTAGAAAAAGATGGAAGTAAGTGTGTTTAAGAGAAGGTTTGTAGAACAGAAAAGTGGGATAATGGAGATGGTTTTATAGGGGGATCACATTGAGTAAATGAGTAATCTAATCACGTATAGTATTATATTAAACTAATGGAGGTAAAGCTAATAGAATATGCAACTATGCACAATCTATACCATGCTCCGAAGAGCATGTGTTCCCACTTGAAATTCTTATATCTTTTGTCAATCTTTTTATACCTTCTCGAAAAAGGTACAAGAAAAACACTAAAAGGTACAAGAAAATTAGGTGGGAGCACATGCTTCCGGAAGCATCTAATAATTTGCCGCAACTATGCATGCATAGAGAATAAGTTTTTTTTAGCCAGTTATCAATATTCTCCTGATCTTATTTTTAAAATATCCTAAATCTTTACCATATGCCACATAATATTATTGGTCATTGATCATATATTTTATTCCATATGTGTCTATTACTATTCCATATATGGCACATAATATTGTTTCAATTCATATAATATCCTTCCTATATTATCGTATGTGATATATGTTATATTCCATATGTGTCTATTACTATTCCACATATATATATATATATATATTATAAACCTTTGTTGTTTAATTATTTGAAAAATGCTTGCTATGTGGTGATGTACAATTGGGTTGGACTTTTGAAGCATATTGTGTCCCACGCTCATCCAAAGTACGTGGATGAGATGCACCCATCTTGACAAGACGAAGAAAATTGTCCATTGCATTCATGTCGCTTTTTGCTCTGTCGATCTCCATTTGCTTGTGATCAAACTGATTATTACCTTTGGACAGAGATCGAACACCCAATCTTAGCTACTGTTATATGCATTATTAGTAGTAACCCAAGCAAACTAGTGCACGTAGATAGTATTTCCTCTTTCCTAGCTATATGAGGAACTACGAGCTGATTGTTTTGAATGTGTATTACTCAGTATAATTTTGAACTTGTATTTGACGTTGTTAGCCATGCTAGTAGTCAATAGAATGTACATTGTGTAGTCACGCTCTTCTTTCCTGTGTGGTCGTGAAAACTACTCCGTAGCATAAATACACGGATTTGAAGGCTTTACTTAGATTGTGGGTCTGCCACTTTTAATCTGGCCGACGCACGAAGATACTTTCAGGGCCGGTGTGTGTCAATTGTTAATTTTCATGTTCTAGATTCGCTTGAGCACTCTTATGCACTATATGCATCCAATGAGTACTTGCCACGTATCACCGACCATAGACCGTAACATGGGTGCAAGAGAAGATCAAATGTCTACCTGAAAAAAAAATAAAATAGGAGAGGTTTATCTTAGCTAAGTTTACATACACAGGCAAAGGGGAACATTATTGGGAAGGGCATTATCCGAGATGCTGGTCCATCTTTAGTTTTTGTCACCTTTATCTATATGTAAAGCAATTTTCTTACGAAGAAAGTATAGCTAGGTATCATATTTCAATCATTGTCTAGTTTATTAATACATGCATTACTTAATGTTGTTGCTCGTAAATCGTAAGTGCAGATCTAGTATATATTGACTCATTTATGAAATGTACGTATTTGCCTTGAGATGGTTTTTGTGACTTCTATAAGGTATTCAGACTTCTTATACTCGATTGATTGGTAAATATCCACAAATTATTAGAAAGCTGTGAACTATCAGCAAACGACTAGCGCAGTTGATAAGTTTATTGAGAGGTAATAACTATGATCGATTTGGATTCATATACTGTATCATTTACATAAACCTTATGCCTCCTTTTACAACAAAAAGATAGTCAATTATTGGTTGGAGAATTAAAGTGTACCTGAGCCATGTGTATTTTTATTCAAATATAAATGTATATGACATAATTCGTGTCCGGAGTACATGAATACTAAGCCCTTGACTCTTCTACTCAATTCGGACACACATAACTAAAGACAATAATTATAAACAAAGGGAGTATAACTTTCGAGTAAGAAAGGGGATCAAGTGTGGTTAATTGAATAATTAATGAAGATTTGATTAGGTGTCTTTGTTTCTTGGAATAGTTCTTTCTCTTCCACCCATTGAGACTTATATTCCTAGTTGTCTAGTTGATATATGCTGGCCAAAGGCAAGCGAACTTGGTTGGCCTTCTATAGTTCTATGTAAAGGTTGCCGTTGTTTCAGCTTTGGTTCAAACTTCAAATGTTATTGGCGGAGCCACGTATGTAGGAAAGGGGTCACTTGACTCAATATTCATAACTTTTGGCTTTATAAAATTACTGATAACTTTACTAAACTAGCAAATTTTAATAACAAATCACCTTAT
>CAAKMY010044521.1:505-12502 GCA_901111285.1 Corrigiola litoralis | reverse complement strand
GTTTCAATAGGAGTCTTTTTGTTTTCTTCTATTTATGGCCCTATTAAGTAGACGCCACGTGTCCTCACTTTAGAAATTTTTAAGTGTATAAGATAATAGTATAGATATATATTATGCTATGTATTTTTTTTTCTTAGCATGTACCACTTTAGATATGAACTAGTACTATATTTTGGAATAATTTTTTATGCTCTCTTTTTTTATTCAGTTGCTAAAAGTATGAATGAGGTGCGGAAACAAACATGTTTCTACTATGAAAACCCCCAAAGGATCATCCTTTCAAACACTGTATTCTCTGTCATTATAAGATTCATTATATCAGTCAGTCCAACGAGCTTTTTCAACTCCAACCATAAAAATGTCTCCATAAGCGAAAACCCCAAGAGTTGTCCACCTAAGAAAAGAAATCAGATAAGCTAAACTTCTTAGTCTCCCTAAAAGTTATAGATTTATATATGTCTTTAGTGGGCTAACATGGTTTGGTCTACTTTTAATATAAAAGTAGACGGTCTCTCCCAAAACTTTTTGCCAATTATGACAACCAACCTTCAATATAGCGCATATAAATACAAGTTCGTCGCCTTAGCGCATCTCAAAACAACCTAATTCAAATAATTATGCCAACTTTTGTGAAGACCTGAAATTCGATTGATATTATGCTTTTCGTGTATGAAACGAGATCGAAGAAAACGTTCTGTCTTGTTTTCTCAACTCCCAGCTTTTAGATGCTTAAAATGGGATGTATAAACTTGTATTCGTAAAACTTGCGTTCTTATTGTTGTTTGTCCGGGCACACAAAGGCCCATATATATAGTACAAAAGCGTGTAAACAAAACGCAGCTATACGTATGTGCATACATATAGTTTGTAGCCGAAATCTATATAGTAACACTACTTTATCTTGTTACTGTTTCGACACGCAAATCGATGCAGTCAATATAATATTACAAGACTCTCCCTTGAGTGTATCGATTTATGGATAATCTCCAGAGTGATATTTGGACGGTCGGAATGCCTCATTCAAAACCTATATGTCAGAAAATAGGAACCCTTTTGGAGGATATGAAATTTGCATATATCATCCCAAAGTTAGATAAGTTTTTACAAATACTTCTTGTTCGTAAAGTTGAATATTACGTTGCTTTAGAATGAGCCTTTTATCAGTGATGGGAAAAGTCTCCATCTATCGATGAGAGTCAATCTTTTAAAAGGGTATCAATGTGATTTTATTTATAAAAACGATGTCCTATGTTAGATGAGCCTTTTTTTTTTGTATATAGTGTATAGGGTTATCATACCTCCTTTGAAACAATGTTAAGGGTTAATGTTGTTGAAGTTTTACTTGTTTGATGTGAAGTCCCTATATAGCGGCCTCACAAAAGGGAGATATACATTTTTTTTTGGAAATAATAGAGTTTAGTGATTAAAAGTCATACGACATATACAATCGATCTCAAAATCAAACGAATACAAATCAAGCAAAATCGAAATAAACTCAATTCTAACAAAATGTGGATCATTGTATACTAGATTGAAGAAGATGAGATTGATATGTAGATTGAACAAGATGAGATTGATCCTCTTCTGCATGCCCTCTTCCATATCGGTGTTTAGTTATATACAGCCTTCACCAAGGGTGTCTATCGATCCATCATAGTATTGAAGAAGATGAGATTGGTTCGACTCTGTTAATTGCAAACACTTATTTAAAACCTCTTGTATGATCATATAAAGTACCATCAACGAACAAAATCCCACATAGGGGATAGATAAACTCTCACGTACAAGAGAGACTACATTATTTATCTACATAGGCTGAAACAAACATAATAATGAAATTCAGGTCAGAAATGGTCAAAAATTGACTATATCTAGCCTAAAGAAGCTTTTTTTCCCTTTTTTTTATTGGGGCTAGGGTTTAGAGAAGGGGGATATATTACTTTAGCCGTTGTAACTTTTATAGTCGGTCACAAAACTAACTAACACACACGTTGGTTCGATTGTTACCACTCTCCTCTCATTACCTACCTAAAAAAATAATACATGGAGTACTAAGCTTTCTGGGATACTTATTTTGGAGTAACCTTTTGTATCCATGATTTCCCTCTCTCCCTCTGTAAAGTTTGGGAGGTCAAATTTTCATCATCAAACTCACTTGATCAACAAAGCTCACTTCAAACGGTTTTGCAAGGCGTAGTTGCACTCAGTACTGGCTGATTTTTAACCCAGAATGTTTCCTGCACAAAAGGAACCTTTTTAGCGCAAAATGGCGACATTTCCCAACACATTGAAGCCAAGTTCTTCATTAATTGAGGAATAACATTTTCACTCAACCCAAATGCTACATAACTCTTGGATGCTTTGTTAAAAAAAATTCAAAGTTCCTGCATCATGCCGACTTTACATGTTTTTAAAAATACAAGTCACTGAAAGTGGCTATCAATCCCTCTACGCCAAGCCTTGAACAACCTTCTGATTAACAAAAAACAAAGAGTTAAAGCTGGTATTCCTAGACCTTTCAGAACGTGCTGAATTATGACGCCAGATGTTTTCACATGGCAGACGCCAGTCATAATATTGATCAAACCAACCATGCTCTGCCACTTACAACCGGAAAGATGAGTACTCGATTCGCCCATAGCGGTTCACTTGACATCCTGCAAACCATTAGTGTGCCGTTTGACTTTGAGCTATGACAAACGTGAAATTAGCCTAAAACATCATCATCTTCTATAGAGTGACATGATCTTTTCAGAGGTAGCTGTTTCCTGAGCGAGAGCTTGGGTCTCCAGGATAAATTTGTCACGTCTCTTAAAGAACTAAATGAATTATCAGATGGAACTTGTACAGGCTTGGAGGCCGCTGCTGCCACGTTCCGCATATGACTTCCACTGTATGATGAGGATAATGGCTGGTGTGACGACCTCAACTTCTGCGACTTTTGATTCAAGTTTCCCTTAGAATTGAACCCGTTCAAATGGGATAGTTTCCTGACCTCAGCAACTGGTGTCTTTGGATGTACAGGCTCAACAGGTATGAGCTTGCCTCCTATTTGATTTGTAAATACAAATGAAACCTGCATAAACAGTTACGCAAATACCTTGGATTACTTTCTGAAAAATGTACTCTCCTTTGCAATATTAATTCAGATATATAAGTTCTAGGTGCTGAAGAATAGTGTCCACTTCCCCATTGGAGTACATAATTTTTATTCTTGTATCTCCTTACACTACTTACTACTACATTTGCTTCAGCGTTCATCGTATCTGTAAAAGCATGCCATTTAGTGAAAGCACTTCTACAAACATTTTTGTGCACCTGTCTAAGCATCAGTTCTACTATAGCAACATTGTATCCTTACAGATACCTTAGTCTGCGTTCTTCAAGTAAGATGCCGTTTGCTAGCGTCATAAAAAATAATCAATACTCGAAGATCATTTAAGGATTTGTTTTGCTAATTGGTTGGCGAAGTGAAAGCAGTTACAAGATAATAAAGGTAATGGGAAGTTATTAAATAACCTTATACCAAACCAGGAACGTGCAGCAATGTAGACATTCACACAACGAAAATATGAGCGGAAACTCAAGGTAAAGAATTTCAAGGTACAAAAGTGTAAACCACTACACTACAAATTTCAAACTCACATACAAGAGATCTGAGAATCAGGAAATTTCATAAGCAACCAGAAAATACTCTGAAAGCTTACTTACCTCATCACCTGCTGAAGCCTGGAAAAGGACATCAGGCACTGAAGTGGGACTGAAATGATGACCCCAGTTGAGCAAGTCCTCTTCAAGAGGAGTTCCCACCTAAGCAAGTCCTAGATAAATTAGCAATCAACCCTGAGTTCAATGTTGTACTATTGAAAAAGATAGCGGAAATAAACCTGTCTCTCTGAATGTTTTAATGTATGCAAGCATCCACAAAGTTCGGCAAAGCCACCAATATCAACAACATTTTGATCTGACCGACTACTTTCATCAAATGATTCTCCTCCATTGACCTCTATCTCGCTCGCACTCGTGACATCAGTTGTGGTGTCACTGTTTCTACATCGAACACAATTCATCTTATCATGGATCTCAGACCTGCATGGAAAATAAACAAGACTAAAGCTAAGGAACAGCGACCAAAACATTATCATAACTAATGAAACGTACATTGTTTAAAATTCATGCATATTTAGATGTGCTCAACATCTATAACAACTGCTAACCCTAATTATTTGATACTATCACTTGGTTCCTGAGATTATTTATAAAGAAAATCCAAAAATTGTACTCCGTATCTAAGTTAATTCTAAGTTTCTACCACTGTAAAGCATTTCTTTGGACTGCTGAGATTATATTAAATTGCTTCAAACAGGACAGAACACAAGTACCTCGCATCGGCACGGTATGTGAACAGATCACGTAGATCTTCCATCGTGAAAAAGTTGCCCTAGACTCAAATATCATTAGTAAACCAACCACAGGGACAACTCGAAATGCAAATAAAAGATGGATGCAGGTGAAGTTGATTACCTGGTCACAACTGGTTTGCTCTTGTTGAATTACTTTCTGGAGCCCTTCTTTTGACATCTGCCGCTGGTACACCTTTAAAAAAAATCAGAAGAAACAAAAGAGTCCTCTTACTCACAAGAAAAATGCAAGAAACGAGATAGTAGAAAAACAGAACCAAGGAAACAACCACCAAAAGGAAATTATCTTCGGGACTCATCTAGCAACAAAACCTACATGACAATGCTAGCCAATATACCTCAGGCACCTTGCAACATGGTCAAATATTACAAATTTGATATTACACCTAAAGTTTGCAAGTTAATCATAATTTGTGAAATGAAGAGCTATCTGAGCAATGTATCTGATAAAAACCTTCTCTTCAATGGTTCCAGTGCTGAGAAATCTGTAGATGTATACCCTCTTCTTTTGCCCATCCCTCCATACTCTTGCAGCAGCCTAAAAAGCATACAATGGTGTTGGCACAATTTATTACAGTATGGATAAGTGCATTCAAAATCTGAAGCTAAATCATTTTGTAACAATTAACAAATGATGACGGAATTATCAGAGAAATTACTTGTTTATCATTGGCAGGGTTCCAGTCAGGGTCAAACAAGACTAGGCGATTTCCGCCAATCAAGTTCAGGCCACAACCTCCAGCTTTACTGCTTAAGAGAAAGGCAAACTCATCCTGCAAGGATTTTCCAGACTTGAGCAAATTGAAAGCTCATAGCAGGATAAAATATAAGGAGATTAAGCACCTTTGAAGGATTATTAAAGCTGTTCACGAGCTTCTGCCGTTTGCTGATAGATGTACTCCCATCTAGTCTCAAATACGGGTATCGTCTCTCACGACACAGCTGAGCAAAGAGGTCAAGTGTCTGAAACCAAGCAACATAATCAGGCAGAAGTTACAAACATAAAACAATAGGGGTCGTGGAGGGAGGGACAAAGGAGATCTGTTAATAAAATACAGGGTACAAATATATCACCAGGCAGTCAATTAAGCAAAGCAATTCAGTAGATGAACGTGAAAGCAGTGTAAATTTCGAGTGATTGAAGGAGATTCATGCACAAGTGTCCATTGACATTGGAACTTTGATTTCAAATTGGGTAAACCGGATATGAATTACCTGAGTGTAGTTTGAGACTAGGACAATTCTATCATCAGTTTTTTGGCGTAACTGAGCTAGTAAACGTGCCAACACATGCATTTTCCCAGATAACTCTACCCAAAGGCCATCACCACCAGTCCATACTCCTGATCTGAGAGCAGAATACAAGGATCTGTGATAACTGGATTTCAAAATGATATCTAGCAGCACCATGGAGCAATAGAATTACCTCCCAGAGAAAACTTCAGGAGGGAAAAAGTGCATGCAGTTCTCGAAGCCTGATATTCCTGAATTTCCACTCTTTATGGTATCATATATGAGCTGCAATAAATAATAATTTTTTCGTGAAAGAAAGATTAAAAAAACCAGGAATGCGATTACACTCATGAGGCCATGAGTTTCTGGCCATCCTTCAAAATTTTAGAAAAAAATGAGTTTATATTCTTTGCAAGACCTCATGGCAAACAATAAATACTTAACATTGCTTCTGTATTAGTGTATACGGAGTATGTATAAACTGACATCTCAAACTTGAGAAAAAAGTAGACAGTGTGATTATCTTTAAAATATTAGAAAGTTGATGGAAAGGACTATCAATAAGTAGAATATGTAATCAAGCCATGCTTGCTACATCTGGTATCAAATCTGGCCCAACAAAATCCTTATGATGCTAGGACCTAAAAAACCCTTTTCACTTCTCAAAAAGATTTCAATCCGTAAAACAGGTGACAAATTAAACTACAACAGCACTAAGTAGTAAGCGAGTATATCGTGAGATCTCCCAATACATACATACAGGCAAACTGTTCAGCAATTTTGATCCTTACGTTCTCCACTCATATATTACTTAACTTCCTATTGTGTACAAGGCAGCCTCGAGGGTGATGAAGAACACTACAGCTCGAGATACAAAACATTCAAAGATACATGTCACTATTGTATGAAATTGCACTATATAAAGAGAAAATATGGTCATTAAGGAAAGCCCATAAGCAGTCATATAGAAGAAGCAACACATAGGCAATGAGCTTGGGTTTTGCACAATTTTCAGGATAAATCGATGTCAAACTTCAATTGAAGTGATGAGATATTAAATGACACTAGGACATTTTTAAATATAGCAGCCTTGGGAGGGCTCAGCTTAATATCAAAAGCTAGATTCTCCTCAATATGCATACGACTGAAAGGAGATCTGCAAAGTAGTGTATTTGATGCACAACTATTATCTCAGTGTAAGGTATCAGAGTGCAGATGTTCTACTACGAATATGACACTGAAAAATAATACCTTAGGGTGATTGCAGAGCTTCTTCAGTGCTGTTATATAAGCCAAAATCTTAGACTGCTTTGCTTCTTCATTAATCACTCTTTTTACCTGGAGTACAAAAACAAGTGAATTAGCAGTACTATCACCACTGACTACGAAGATGATATGTTTATTCTATATCGGCAAGAAGAGAGATCACCTACATTTTTTGAATGTATAAAATGATTGTAGAGTTCTGACTGAAGAGGAGTTAGTTTGCAACAAACTACTTCAACCATCTGTCGAAGCGAAAAGCTAATTGTGAATGGATATACTTATAACACTTTTCCTTAAACAAAGAAGCTCATAATGGTAGGAAAGATTAATTACTTCGACAAGCCTTGCAAACAGTATCGTACAAAAGGCATTTTGCAGTGTAGGAAGTGACACCGTGCATAACCGAATTGATATTAATCATACAACAGACTTGTCATACCTTTGGTGGTAGGTGATTAGATAGCAACGCATTGGTTCTCCTCAATATAAACTGTAGATGAAAGAAAAATGTCAGCACTAGAAAAGGAAGCCTCCTGTAGTCCTATTTTATGGTCATTTTATACTTGACCAGCAATTTTTCACCACATCAGGCATGCAGACTGAATAGCTCCCAGGACCCCTAGTGAATTCACAAGTGCATGTATTTCAACAAAGAAAAAAGCTTACCTGGTTGACCTTGGCGCTCAATTCCTCTGATCGCCCAATGCCAAGACCTTTTTGTTCCTCACTAGATGTGGGTTCTCTTCCACAGAGGATCGGCATCTTCATGTATAAAAATAACTTAAGTAAAGCTCAAAAGTGCAAAAGACAATTAAAGAAGATATTAATGACTTTTCAAGGACAAGATCATTATATCAGAGACGAAGGACACCTCATAGTACCGCCGAAAATGTGTAGCATCACCTAAGATTCCCGGATTGGTGAAGTTGACCATGGCATAAAACTCTGCAAGGTCATTCTGCAAGCATAGATGTGATGCTAAGATAAGGTGGGAGAAACAAAAAGGGAAAACAGAATGCACGGAACACATCAAGAAATTATAACAAAAATTGCTCACCTGCATTGGTGTACCTGACAGCAAGATGCGGCGTTTGCATGAGAGTGATGCCAATGCCTGACCAGAAGAATTAAACAGATAGAAGCATCATGAGGAGTTATGTGACAACCTTAAAACTGTTATCAAGGAGAGGCAAATTACACATGTCCTCTTACCCTGTTTGTTATTGTCTGGTCATTTTTAAGCCTGTGGGCCTCATCACATATGACAAGATCACAAGATCCACTGGCGCTGAATTTTGGAGAATGCATTCGAAATGTTTCATAGGAAACAATCAAAACCTGGATAGAATTAGAGTTATAAGCGAATAATTCAACCAAAATACCACAGTATGCAGATAATCATTTAATATTCACCTGTATTCTGCTGCGTGGATTTATGAAACTGTCAATTCCAGAGACAACTTCCTCTCGGCTACTTTCGCACAAAGCAATTAGCTTAACTTTCTCGCCTACCCACTTTTTAATTTCTGCCTCCCAATTACTCACAAGACTTGTAGGAGTAACAATAATTGCTTTTTTGACCATTGGATTTCCATCAAATCCTTGGTGAAGGAGAGTATAAAGCAATGTGATGGACTGCAGAGTCTTTCCCAAACTGCAAAAGGTTGTACAACAATGACACCAACATTTATGGGGTTGTCACACAAGAAGTCTGTAAACAAAGTAAGAGTAAAATGTTTACCCCATGTCATCCGCCAAAATGCATCCATTTATACCAGCAGCACTGTGTATTCCGGATACACATTCAAACATGAACTGCACTCCTTCTCTACATTTAATGTCTTCCTAAGTGTTAGAGACACGATTCCCATATGGAACATAGAATAATGTTAAATTATACATGCCAACATGCTCATATAGTCAATAAGGACAATAATTTTTTCATCAGCAACTTTAGAAAGTTCAGCCAGAAATCTCAACCATGTGTTTATCAAATACGATTCAATCTACATTCACTAAGTCACCAAAAAGGTATTGTTGGTGGGAATAAATACCTTTGATGGGGTCGAAGAAAACGTACAAGCAAGTGATCAACCGTTATAGATGCCAAGCCAGCATCTCCATCCTCAGATTCTTCAGGTTGCCATAGTATCAATGGCTCGATCCCAGGCGGCAAAGATACATCTTCTTCCTGCTCATTTTTCTCAGCTGTCGGGAGTTCCTCAGTATTAGTTACTGCAACCTTAACCATAACCGGGCTTTCTGAACCCCATGGGACAAATCGCTTACGAGCCCAAAGTCGTCTCCGGAGTAGCTGTTCATTATCATTGCTACTGCATTCCGTTGAAAATGGTGGTTTAAAGGGTTTTCTTGCCACTGCAGCCCCATCTGACACTGAAAGAACTCGTGGAAGCAACGGTTGTCGTCTCACAACGAGGTCTCCTCTATAAAAATACATAGTAACATAATTCATTACTTTTCATATTAAAAAAACAAACAATTCAAATTTAATATCGCTAATCAGAGCAAAGAGAGTAACCGAGTGGTACATCCCACCCCTAACCAAGTGACGGCAGCCCTTGGAATATTTTACGGGGACTAGGTCCATGCATGGTCCATAAGAACCTGTTGTTGATCAGGAGGGGCATTTCCACGGTGCTAGAAGGTACCATCTCTCCTGTCATTAATCAGTGTTACCTGGACGTCTCTCAAGTGCAGAGGTAGGAATGAACGAACCAGAAGCAAATTGACTTATAACCGAACAATCAAGAATTCTAGTCGGCAGGAAAAACAGTTACAAGTTTCATTTTCAATATTAAAGTGTAACTCAAAAACAAAAATTCGCCTCTTTAAACATTTTGGAAGATCGGATTTCTGTATTATCAATAAGAACTCTAAGGGTGACTAAGGTTTCCTACTATATATCGCCCTCTCTCTCTCTCTCTCTCTCTCTCTCTCACACACACACACACACACACACTTCTCCTTTCATCTCTCAAATCCAAAACTTTAGTTCAAATCATAGTTAATTCAACTAATGTTGAACTGGTAACCCGATAAAATCGTCTTTCTTTTTGGATAAGTTAGCAATTCAGCTTAATCGATCTGATTCACCTCATGTCCGGTATAATATCATATCAGAGCCATTCGGCTTCTGAATGTAATAAACAATAGTTTTGGTTAAGGCAGAATCTCGAGTTTTTCGGAATATGAAGGTACCAATCACCATTGAGTGCACTTGGCTTCAAATGCAATTGTTAGAGTTCCCGGAGAATGTGAATTTATGGCCTTGCTGATAAATAAGTATGAAAGAAAGGCATGGTTGAGTCAGCAGGGAACACTACGGACCACAGGAGATGATAATTATATCCCTCACTGTACTCAGAAAAACTCCCTCATTAATCATCCAAAACAAAAGTCCCTCTTATCGAACGGTGATTCTTCAGAAAAATAGTCAGTTTATAGTGTGGAAAATATTTTGATTATGAACCAACATTGCATCTATTCAGAGACATTCTAAATCAGTAATGTCTCACCAGGTCTATTTTAACAATCAATGAGAAACTTCAATACAATGATAAGAAGGCTTTGAACTTTGAAGGTCAGGCTTTGAAAGAGATATGAGGTCCCTATGGCTGAGATTAATTTTTTGACACAAACTGTCCTTAGCCTATCACATGAGCTGAGCTATTCTATCGAAGGCCTACCTAGATATTACAACCTGTGGTGAGAATGCCTAAGCATAATTCTAAATCAAGTACATTGTCCATAGCTTGTTCCAAAGAGGAAAAACTAGAAAGGACCGCTCAATTCTACCTCGAAAACCCTAACAATAAAACATGCATGATATATCACCTGGAAAATAAAACACCATTAGATCCAATGCGGCACAGAGACCCAGCCGGAGTCCTTAGTTCCCACCTTAGCACCACCACCACAATGACCTAGCCCGAAGTGACAAGTTCCACCCCAAGTTATGGGCGAAAACATAAGGTGACAATAACTCTAACTTTATTTAGCTCACTTAAAAATTCAAACATAGGAGAAAAGACAAGTGATCAGGGAAGCTAACTGTTAAGCGAGGTTTCTACCAGAAGACACATACTTGGCCATGCTAATCAGCCTCAGTCAACATCTTCAAAAGAGTCGTATGCACTACAATCGTGTACAAGCATCATTTCACAATGAGAGAAATGATACCACTCCATACCGAAAACCAAGCAACGGCAGCCCTTAGGATTTATTTGAGTGGACCAGACCTAGGGAAGGTCCACAGTGACACATTGTCATTGACACCACTCAGTTCTGGGGAGGGCCTACTCACATAGTTTTTGGTGGTGCTAACTGGTGGGGGAGACATACCAAGGGTAGAAAAGATTAAAAACTGTAACAAAAATAATAGAATCGCTACCCCCATTTTTAAATTGCTACCCCAATTCATAAATCTTGGATCAACCCCTTGGTGCCAGCCCACTGGCCATGCCATCAGTCATCATTGCCACCTTGTGAGCATCCAAAAAATGTCGTTCTCTTTCAACATCATAACGCAATCCGAATTCGTGTAAATTCTATTTCGATTTCATTTTCTACATAAGCGTTGTAACACCTCTTGACAATCCACCCTACGTGAATTGAAATCGGTTTCCCACTCAAAATCCCCCTTTCCAATCTCCCAATTCTCAAATCCCTAAATTTCTTCGAAACCCTAAGTAATTCGCCTCCACAAATCTCCTCTCCATTTCGACTACTTTACTAACTAAACTACACTCATCTATACATCTCAAAACTTCCACTCGACATACTTTGCAACAATTAACTCCAATCCTCTCATTTTCCTGTTTTCTACTGTCACATACATATTAAATCATAAACAAATGTCATCAAACTTTGCTATAAATGATCAAACCGACCGTCTTTCAACGAAATCAATCACACTTTGCAGACAATATAAAATGCCTACTAAAAGCTTGTATCAGACCGTCTAATCTTAACATTAGACGGCCTTAAAGTTGTCACTGTTTGGCTAAAATGGTCACTTTTATTAGCGTATTAATAAAAAGTGACCACTTCAACCCAA
>CAAKMY010044519.1:0-17751 GCA_901111285.1 Corrigiola litoralis | reverse complement strand
AAAACATAATTATAAAAAAAAAGGCCTTAGTGAGTGAAATTTTATAATAATCATCCCATGCTTTGCATGGGGTTGTAAACTAGTTCACTATAATAAGTCTTTGTTTTTCACTTTTTCACACTGTCACTATGGTCTTTTTTTCTTTTACATGGTCACCTTGTGTTCTTAATAAACAGAGTTACGTGGACATATCATCACAATTCAGTCAATTTTCCGTCAAGCTAATGATATAAAAAAGGTAAGTAAGCATGGATATCCCAAAGTCACAATCTATACTGATGCACTTCAGTTGATTCTTGTTCTAGCGGATCAGATGGTGCAACCATTAAACACGTATTGGGTTTGTAATGATATTAAAAAGGTAAGCAAGCAATTAGATATATATTTGTAACATAACTAAGGTAGAAAGAACCATGGTGGATCAAGCGCATAGGCTAGCAAAGGCTGCTAGAATATAATAGATGATTTTGGTTAATTAGGATAATAAGTTGTTCTTATCATGTACTTTGTTGTTTCAATATGTTTTACCCGCTGTAAAAAAAACATAACATGCATAGAGTTACTGCTTTGTAGTCGGTTTTACTCTTTGTTTCGATCATTGTCAAAAAAAGAACAAAAAAAAAAAAGAACATAGAGTTCCAATTATTTCCTCGAGTTTATAATTGAGTGCTTGTTTGTGAATAATAAACAACAAGCTATTAAGAAATATTAACCTCACGCAATATTACGTAGTTCAGCACCACATTAATTAATAACGAGATACAAGGCTGTTATAGTACGAAGTATAAGGTTTCTTAGGCTTAATTTAATTTGGGGGTGAAGATATTTTCCACCATGTCTCTTTCACCGTTAGCTAGATCCCATGATATGTTAACTTTGCTTTGTATACAAAGTTAGGCACATATATGTTTTCATGTTTATTTGATCATGGTTAGATATCCTGCTTGTTTGATCTTTTCTCCTATTGCTTGGAAATTAAAGGTACGGACTACGGAACCAATGGCTAACATGATAGTTTAATTGAGTAATGACTAGCTAGTGTATTCAACTTAATTATTGTGACCATATACACGAATTACTGTATCTAGAAATCAAAATCATAAAAAAATGTATGTAATAAGTTAATATCATAAATGAAACACTTATAAGTATATTTTTCATTGGTATGTGATTTTTGTTTCCATTACATAAATATGAGATATCCTCTTAATATAAGAAAAAATATAATTCATATGATTAAATGACGACAAAGAGCCAAATAATGAGTAGAGTTATGCAAGTAATTGAAAGTATCTTGTCTGTTCCCAAAAAAAAAAATGTATTTTGTCTAAAAATTTTTTTTTTTTTTATACGGAGTATAATGTCTAGAAATATCTTAACTCAAATCCTAATCCTTCCATTTTACTCTATGATATTAATTGTACATTTGTACTATTGATTAACTTTAAAAACAAACAAAAAAAATTATGTACTCCGTATTACTGTATGCTACTTGGATCACATGATTGCTGCTGAACCCTTTTAATATACCTGAAAAATCAAAGCTCACATGTACAACCCCAAAAGAGGGTACAAATAAATTCCCACTTGTAGGGAAACAGGTATTAAAAAGCCAAAAAATCCAAGACTATAGACCTTTATACAGGTATTCTACGTGGCTACATTACAAATCGGAAAATTGATTAGTACGATCTATTAGTTAATGAGAAATTCGTACGTGATAGGAGTAGATGTTTTTCTTTGGTCAGCCAATAGGAGCGAGAAGGAATCTAAATATGGAAACCATCCCAAGTTATCAGGCCAAAACCACAGACCAACAGCACAACAGTTTTTACTAAAAAAACCCGCTTTTATAAAGCGCGTGGTATTGTCAACTTGCATGAGGAGCTAAGAGCCTGGGACCTTGATTGTCCATCTCAAGCTCAAAGGACCCCTCCGTACATTATGATAGGTACATAGACCCATATAATGACATATCGAGAAGGACGCATGTTTAACAATTACCGTGGATAGATTTCGATTCATGATTGTAAAACACAAAAGATAGGAGTATTGATTAACTATAATACCGAGTACTTCATTGAGTTTTTGTAATTTATATGAGAAATTTTACGCTTGAAATTCTAATTGAGAATGAGAGAGAGCAAATATTTTACTATTGTAAAAAGGTTTCATTCTAAATTAATCGACAATGAGTGGATCAAAATAGCTCTCAAACTTATAAACTCATATCCCACTCCCATGAGTTCAATGTAAGTAGGTTGTGAATAAATTAAGCAAGTTGTTTGGGGCTCGATAACTCGAGTTCAGTAAAGATCGGGTTAATCTGTTGCTCATTGGCGCAATTTTCACGTTTAATTATATCCTAGCGAGTCGTTCGAGTTGTAGACTGAAAACTCATGTTCAATCCTTAATTTTCAAAATAATTAAAGATCAGGCTTTTAATTCGAGTCTAAGTTTATCATGTCTAAAGATAGTTTTTGAGGGATCGTTTATAAGCACCAGATCGAAAAATCTTCTATGTCTACCACTTGGTAGACATCGAAAGTCAAGTGTGGGAAGATTATAGACCCTAATATCTAATAAAGTAAGAGATTATGTCAAACTACATACTTAACATATTTATTGAAAGTCTATCATATACACATAATTAACTCCCAAACCATCTTAACAACGCCATTTTCCTTCCTCCTTCCTTTCAATCTCCTTAGTGAGCACGCCAAACTGGATAAGCTACACATAACTCCCAAACCACCTTAACAACGCCATTTTCCTTCCTCCTTCCTTTCAGTCTCCTTAGTGAGCACGCCAAACAGGATAAGTCAAACAACTACTAGTTATCGTATATTGGGTGCTTTCTAAAATTAAAACCAATATGATTGTGATTCCCTATCTAGTAATTTAGTCTATTTTTGCTATCATTTAGTAGTTATTTTCTTACTAATTTTTTAGTTGGTGATAAGCTGACACATAAGTCATTCAAGGTGATAAGCTTCAGACAAGGTTTGGTGAATAGTTTATTGGTTGATATTAAAGGGTTTGACCAAATTTAGAGGGTGATCAAAAGTAAACATGTGTGTTTGTAGTTAGAGGGTTAGAATAGTGAATTTTTCATAATCAGCTTAAAAGCAACTCGTTTGAAAAAAGAGCGTGCTGAGAATAGTAGATCGGAAAATAAAGCAAAAATACATGTACGTACGTCCAATACTTAGAGATATATACACTACTTTATACCATTATATAATACTGATATACAAACATGTCCTTATATATCACTTTATAATAAAATACCTACTAGCTACCCCCTCGATATGCTAATTTTTACGATATATCTTTAGACAATTCACTAATAAAATTAATAAAACTCATTAATCGAACTCATTACCCACTAATACAATCCGATATCCTGTTAATGCAAGTTGTTACCCGCAATTTGCCATTTGTCAAACATAGCCTCAATCTACCGACGAGATAGTACCCCATTTGTTTACACCATCTATAAAACACATACAAATTCACAAAATGTAGAGATTCCGAAATTCTTCACGTCTGATGTGGATCTAGGCAGTGATGTAGAGCTAACTAGCTAAGCATTATCTCCACTCCTAGATTTGGTACATGAACAGGTTAAATATAAGGGTAGGACAAAAGAGAGAGGACTGCCCACTTGTTGGGGGACCTTGTCAAAGCATGTTGGATAGAAGTTATGGGGGTATTAATGAAATTTGCACTCCTAATTCCACATACGCAATAGTAATACTAAGGGCGAAACTCGACAATAAAGACACATGCCAATTCAGCGTGGTAAAGAAACTAACGAATCAGAGCAAGCCAATTGAGATTAACCTTTGCCCCCATTCCCTTCTTTCCCTCTTTAAAAGTCTATCCTATTCCTACCTGTCTTGGTGTCCTTACTACTCTATTGGCTATTTGGCCCACTACCCATCCTTAGTTTTGAGAGCCCCCCTTCTTCCAATTGGGCAACATTCAGGAACCTACAAAGTATTTCCCTCTCTCTAACTCTCACTTTCATGTAAATCTGGAGTATATAATTGGTGGGAATGCAATAAAAGGCTGCACCAAAATAATAGAGGGGATTTTGATGTTGTGGGCATCAGTATCAGATAAGATTGAGGAAGGGAAATTGAATAAACAATTGAGAATCTTATTCTATACTGCTACTAGTACTTGTTTTATTTCTTCTTTGCTCTTTATCTCCAAGCAGCAAAAACTCTAGTAGTATGAGTACTCCGTATATTATTATTAGCAACAATACAAGGTTGTATAGTAGTATATGCTTTTTTGTTGGCCATATAATACTCCTAGCTGTATTGTTATTTCAAGCATTGCATGCCATAAGTAATCCTATATATTAATACTTTGTCAACAAAAAGACGGTCTACCATCTTTACAAAACTGAAATTTTCAAACTCTTATTGTTTTTCTCAAATAAAATACATAACAGAAATAAAATCAGGCTCAAAATAAACAAAATATCTGAAAAATGTACCAAGTGCTACATACTCCATAAGTTAAAGTAGTTGAGAGATACGCCCACTTGAATTAATAAACTTTTGAGAGAGGAGTTAGCTAGAAAATTACTCCGTATAAGCTTTGCAAAACAGCTGGTAGTAATAACAATATTACTAGTAGTAGTTAGAAGTAGTACTGTAGTACATACGTTAGATAAAAATGATTTGATGAGATAGGGAGGGCCATGCACACGAATCAGGGGCAAGCAAACAGCAGACCCTCAGGGGGGATGAACTTAGAAAAACACTAAACCACACCCTTTTCTTACATTTCAGTCATGTGATCCCCCCATCAACTTGCTCCCGTGGGTCCTTCACATACATCTCTTCCCATACATAGCCCACAACACATACATACCCTAGACTTTATCACAATACAACACTCACTCTCCCCCGCTTCAAACACTCGTTGATTAATTTCTCTCTCTATCTCTATCCTTGAATCTTCCTTAGAGTTGACCCACAACCCCCATATTTCTCCAAACATATTTCTCCTCAAACATAAATAATGTGCACAATTGTCAATTACACATCATCTGCATTATTATTCAAACAAATAGTCCATTTTTCTAGTATTTCTTAATTGAGTAAACCTCTTATATATACCTAGTCCCAAGCCTTCCCAACTCATTCAAACCCCACATAACCAACATTACCAAATCAACTCACTTCTCTCTCTATAACACAACACCAATCTCTCTCTTTTTCTTTCTAAAAAAATGGAATCAAGTAGCATGGATGAAAGCTCCTCAACAAGTGATACCACCTTATCAAACACACCACCACCCTCGATGAATAAAATGACCCCACCCCCGGCACCCGGCAAGGCCTCCCCGACACCGGGGAGCCTTTGCCGGATGGGGAGCGGGTCTAGCGTGATTATCGACTCGGAGAACGGGATCGAGGCCGAGTCGAGGAAGCTGCCTTCTTCCAAGTACAAAGGAGTTGTCCCACAACCCAATGGGCGCTGGGGTGCCCAAATCTACGAGAAGCACCAGCGCGTGTGGCTTGGTACCTTCAATGAGGAGGATGAGGCAGCAAGGGCTTACGACGTCGCGGCCCAACGCTTCCGGGGCCGCGACGCGGTTACTAACTTCAAGCCCCTCTCTCCCGAAGAGGAGAGCGGGGCTGTTGAATTGAGGTTCTTAAACACTCGATCTAAAGCTGAGGTGGTTGATATGCTGAGGAAGCACACTTACCTTGACGAGCTTCAACAAAGCAAGCGTAATTTTAAGCAACACATCCTGGATGGGAAATATCCAGGATCTTCCAAATCCCCCGACATTAATAATGTCGGGGGAATTGGAAGTTGTCGGGGCATGACCAGCCGAGAACAACTTTTCGAGAAGGTGGTTACACCTTCCGATGTTGGAAAGTTGAACCGGCTGGTCATCCCCAAGCAGCATGCCGAGAAGCACTTCCCGCTCCAAGGAAGTAATACTTCTACTACTAATAATAATAATACTAACATTAATAATGGGAGCGGGACGTGCTCCTCGTCGTCGAAAGGCGTGCTGCTCAACTTCGAGGATGTTAACGAGAAGGTGTGGAGGTTCCGGTACTCGTACTGGAATAGTAGCCAAAGCTACGTGCTCACCAAAGGGTGGAGCAGGTTTGTAAAGGAGAAGAATCTGAAAGCTGGTGATGTTGTTAGCTTTCAGAGGTCCACTGGGCCTGATAGACAGTTGTACATTGACTGGAAGCCAAGGAGTAGTGCTAGTAACGGGTCCGGATCCGGGTCTGGGTCAGGTGAAGAGGTGTTGGGCCAGGTTGTTGAGGGTCCGGTTGCGGTTCCACCCGCCCAAATGCTAAGGTTGTTTGGGGTTGACATATGTAAAGTTCCGATAAATGTGGTAGATGTTGGGAGCAAGAGGACTAGGGAAGTGGAGTTGTTAGCTATGGAGTCAAATAGTAAGAAGCAGATGGTTGTTGTTGCCTTGTGACAAAAATTGTACTTTTTTTTTTTTTTTTGTTTTTTGAAGTAGTTGAGTTGTTCAATGTTGAGATAGGTGTAGGTGCAAGCTGTGTGCAAGTTGCACTGTGTAAAATGTAAATTAGTACTGTAACCAGCTGAAGAGAGCTGGTGTTGTAGTTGCAAAAGAAACAATATGAAAGGAATTTTTAGTTTAAAAGCAATGGGAAAACTGTTCATGCAAATATGCAATGCATCCCTTTTTTGTGCATAATTAGTCAATCAAATTTGGTTATTGTTTCACTTTGATTGAACCTTTGATTAATATCGCACATCAATTGTTGCTCCATATTTAAGATTATTGCATTGGATGTGATATTTCATGTGCTTAAACAGCGAAAAGAGTTCGTTAGGGTGACTAGTAAAGTACCATTTGTCTAATGCAAAAGAGAGAGTTTGGCTACTTTTTTTGTGCTAGTTGTAGAAGTTAGAAGATTAAGTGGAATTACAGGATGGAGAGATGACCTTATTTTCTGGAAGGGAGGTGGCGAGAGGTTAACATGATTATATCAAATGCAACAAAACATAAGATATTATTTAGCTAAGTCTTCTCATTTGCTTACAAATGGAAGAACAGTAAGGACTATTCAAGATCTTCTCATTTGCGACTGAAAGAGTGAAAGTACGTACACTAGGTTTCATGTACAAATATCCACAATATTGAAAGCATTTACTTTTTTTCTTTTTGTTTGAAGATCATGATGTCGATCTGCAACTTGGTGCCAATGTTCACGACTTTTTCTTTGTCATGTGTAGATAACGCGTTCACAAATGGTCCATGTATAGTTTGAACGTAATAAGTTGTACGTATAAATGATGTAAATTCAACGGTGAAGAAAAAATTCGCTAAACTCCATAGTGGAAAAAATAATCTTTTTCATTTATACCAGAAAATATCTATGAGTAGAGATGAGAAGATCAAAGTTTATTTTCTTTATTTCAGTATTTTTATATCTTATTTTGATTTCGGCTCTTTAGGATCATAACGCACTAAAACTCTTCCTCTTAAGTACTCCGTACGTTATAACACTTCAAACTCAAAATAAATATCCTTCACCAGTTAATCCAAGTGTTCATGAGTAAATTTTTGTGCTTTATAGATAGTCTCTTGGAACATGAAGATCAAACTTGCCATTTATGTATAAAGAATATCTCCAATATGTTTAGAGTAGCAGCATTTATATAGAGACCATATCATTTGGGAATAATTGAACAAAAATGGCTGCCTTGAAAATGAAGGTCAAACTTCCATTTACGTGGAATATCTTGCTTTTGTTTAATTTACAAAAAATGCTTTTCTTGAAACATTTAAGTTCACAGGAATAAGTAGTTCACAGTTCTATTCTTCTCCCTATCTTTGTCCCCTTCATCTTTCCTGCCCCTTTGTTTGAAATAGGAGAGGTTGTGGAGCTGTTAGTGTGCCAAATAGTCCAAGTTTCCCGCAACTTGCATAGATATATGACTCTAAAATCCAACAGAGAAGGTTTAATTTAGAACCCCACTAGGCACCTACACTAGTGGAATACGTTTGAAGGTACGTGTCATAACTCATAACTCATAATTCATAACTATTTGTTAGGGCAAATATGCAGTTAAGCCAAACAAATCAAGCACTAGGAAACTCAAATAGACTTGACTTTCAAATGGAATGCACATGTTCATATAGATTGCTTTGGGTTACAACTAGCCTCGAATTTTGTACACGATCATCAAACATCGATATATAATATTTCAAGTTTAGCCTTTCAATACATATAATTACACGAATAGAATCAATTTTACTGAAAGCCATCTGTTATAGTCAATACATGCAAGCTACGTTCAGAACTACATATAAGTATATAAATACAACTAGGCCTTTTGTTCTATTTCTTATTTTGCGCTGAAAAAAGATAACACTACTAGCTAGGACAGTAACATGTACTACAATTCACGTTGATGTTGTATTCAAGTCTTCCCCAGACTGTGTCTAAGCTTGTTTCCTACGGAGTAGGTTAGTGTATCTGATCTGATCTCCAACTTGAAGCTCTCTCCGATCGAGGTGTAGGAGAGAGTTAAACTTGGTCCATCTCCTATGGTCATTTCTAGCAAATATTGATGATTGACTGAATTTACTATGTAAAGCTGTACCTTTTCGCATAATTTAATCCCAGGCTCCCGGTATATAATAATTAGTCTAGTTTCATATGTTGCGGAGCAATGCTTAATCCTAACATATATTTTAGTTCATATATATATTTATTATCTTACAAGAAGTGGATGGTGATTAAATTAATGTTGACCGGGAATGTGTGAACGTTGAGGGAAATGGCCTCAGAATGTTGGACTAGTCGAATCCTAGTGAAGATGAATCTAATAACGCCTTTCTAACTGGAATCATTATGATAAGAACCCTCCATGAAGAAAGAAAAAGAACAATGCTTGAACCGGTGAAACTGTCTAACCTGAGAAAAATGAGAACATTTTAACAATTTGAATCCAAAGGGTAAATGCACACGGAAAGGATCAGATGGACTCATTTTAACATTCAACTTTAAGTTAGATCTTGCGCACCACTTTTCTTTCTTGCTGATCAGCAGCAAAAGATATACACTTGAGAGATATCTATCTCCAATCCACTGTGATTCTGTGAGACTGTGACTTTATATTATTGTTCCTGTTTACCAAGGGGAGAGGAAGATCAGACAACTACAAAGCTGAGATCTTTGCTGTAAAGCGCGTAAAAGTAATGTCAAGTTTCCAACATTATCATAAGCAAGAGCATAGAGAGACTGCATTAGCTACTATACACTGAATTAAACAGATAATATAACGAGTAGTCCAACATTGTCAGGCTTTCTTCTTTACACCGTGTTTAAGCCGTGTTGTATACACTGCATGGTAGAAAAATGGCCATAAATACCGTTAATTTTGAATTATATTGATCCTGTTGTGTACGAGCATACGCATTGAAATTGGCAATTATACGTACACACAGTGGTGCATATGGATGCAAAGTAGAAGCAGTCGTCCAGATTCATGCATATATAGCCTAACGAAATGTAAGTCTATGATTAATTAACACATTATATTTTGGAATCTCTAACCAGCTGACTATGTTTCATGGAAGATCACTAATTATTTAGAACATCCCTCTTTTATTTCTCCTTGTCTGTACTGCTAGCAGCCATTCTCGACATAATCTGATGGCAACATATATTTGACAGCGTTACCCAAGAGAACCATACATTGTATTATTCTCATGTTGCAGCCAAAAATAATTATAGATTTGTTGAGTAAGTTTTTTAATACTTGATTTGAATCATGTGGTGAAATCAGATATGGGAAACGGTCACTGGTAGCCCGCAGCCAGCTATGCATATTTGCAGATTTCTATAACAAGATAGGCTACAAGAGGCTAATTTGTTACTAATTAATTGCCTAGTTGAACAAAGATCGAGCTCATACTGTCGGCTGTGAGTGGATCCCTCGAGACATACGCAATCACTCCGTATGCAAATGTAATTAAAGAGAAGAATAAAACGAAAATACTGTCAATGTACGATAGTACGAGACCAGACACTTAGAAGTTGAAGTATTTACTTTGGTTTTAGTGTTTTTTTTGTTAAAAACTATTTTAAAATTACAAAATTTTGGGAACAACTATCTAATGTAAATTTTTTGGTCAAAAACTATCTAAAAACTACTATTTTTTTTGTAAAATCATACCAACTGACAGATTCCGTCCAAGTGTTACATTTTCCGTTCAAAAAATGCCCAAAAGTTTCGAAAATGTTCTTCTTCATTCTACTGCCACCATACTTTCTAAAAAACAAAAAGCTACTTGTTTGATCTCCCACAATGATGATGATCACAACCAACAGCATCATCTTGGAGATAAAAAATCAAGTCTTATGTCTCCCACTTCACCACAACCATCAATACCAAAAAATTATTTATCAATCTCCAAATAAATCTCCTACCTAGAAATTCAACATGTCATCCCCGATCCTATCTCTTCCTCAACCAAGATTCAACGACAAACCAACTCCACCCGTCCATCTTCAAAGAGTGTAAACCAACAAATATAATTGGCACGAGAACGAATACGGTTGTGACCACGTACAAACCCAGAAACATTGTCACCACCACTAGAAAACGTATCAATCCGGAAAGGGTCTAGGAGGGACGAGTTTTGTGCAAGACGAGGGAGATATTCATGATCGAGTTCTTCAAAGAGAGGGGGTTCGTCGATGATAACGGCAAAGGAGGGGGAAGTCGGCAGGATAGCGCGGATCTTGAGCATATTTGAGTTAGAAAAAGGAGTAAGGGCAATGACGTGATTTAGAGTAGGATCTGTGGGTGGGGGAGAGTGGTGGTGTGGGGTTTAATTAGAGTTTTGTGTGGTTTTGGGGAGGTGGAGGTGGATGTCAGGGAAAAAGAATGGAGGTGGGTGACAAGGTGAGAGTGAAAGTGGTTTTAGCTTGAAGCATGCAAATCACGTGCCTTATTTTTGATGGAAAATGTTGAACTTGGATGGAAAATGTTAATTGGTATGATTTTACAAAAAAAGTAGTTTATGACAAAAAAATTATATTAGGTAGTTGTTTGCAAATTTTTGCAAATATAAGGTAGATTTTAACAAAAAATGCTTCGTTTTATGATGCTTAGTTATTTCTGGTAACTTTATTCGGTCGTCGAAATTGGCAGTTACTTCGTAATACAGAAAAAAACAGTTCAACCCACATGACTTGATGCAAAGTCGAGTCTTTTGTTTGCTTGTTTCACATCGGTTTGTACTGATGCAACAAGAATAGTGTCCATGTGATACATAATCTTATGTTGCATAACATGTTCGCACTATTTTTATATGTGATTTTCTCTTGAACAAATTTTAAATGATTATATATAACATCGACCATGGTGATTTCGAGATAGGAACTCTATATTGATTGTCATTGTAAATTTAACCTTATGAACTAATTTACGACGTACTAAATCAGTGTATAATGTTAATATGTCGTTGATGACATTAAACTCATATCAACTCTGTTCAATTTATTAATGACAAATAGCATTACATTGAGTGGTATGAAAATCTTAAGCCGACTTTTTATAAAATCTCGTTTTGTCTTTCGTTTTAAATTTAAATTGTTTGGACATGAAAAGATATTTTCATTTTGAAACTTTGCAACATTAGGATCCTTGTTAAGACAAATATTTTTATCTAAAAGATGTTTGTAATTCGAGACATCCAAATCACTTTTAGCTGTAACAAAGTCCTTTTTAAAATTGAAGCTAAAAGAATTAGTTCCACAAACCATTTTCAAACTAGGTTAGTGTTTATGAAATAACACATTTAAATTTTAAAGCATCGATTTTCTAATCATAAATCATGTGCGAGGATTCACATAACACAAATGGACCAATAGATGAACTAGCGAATGAACCAGTAGATGAACTAACTTAGGGACCAGGCACATAACAAGGTTTTTTCACAAATACAATGACTAAAAACATCAATATTTCTTTCGAATCAAGTAATTATCACTAAGAGCAGAATAAAAGATACTTTCCTCAATTAAACACTCTTCACATTTAAGCTCAACCAATTCAAAGCTGTGAACATTGAGTAAATTCCCCAAGTATGTGATCTTTTCAATTGACAAGATATTCTCTGACTTTAGGGTATAATAAGCATTGTTATTCATGGAATTTAAATTAGTAACAATTTGTCAGTCATCATGCATTAAATTATACATAATACTCCCTCCGATTTTGATTATTCCTCATAGAGAAATTTGCACGGAAACTAAGAAAAACAATAAACGACACTAAAAGAATGGTTAAAGTAAGAGAGAGGGAGTAATTAATAAAATAATATGACACAAGATTAATCAATCAAGATAATATAAGTAAGGTTATCTCAAAGTATATAATCTTCTCAAATGTATTCAATTAAAATCATGGAAGATATGTGATGAAATAACACACACAAAACACAATGGTTTTGACCTTTAGAATATATAACTTAAAAGTTTAAGGAATTTTTCTCACTAAAAGATGTTTTCGTATAAGTGTTTAAAAGTTGTGTGCACTAGTATTCTGATTTATTCCTACTCTTGTATAGGAAAATAAAATCGAATTCTTAAGATACTCAAAGATATCAAAGTATCTCCTGAATGAAGTAAAATTATTCGTGGTCGGTGTACAAGGTAGACAAATTCTTGCATATGAGAACCTATTCGTGGAATTGTTTCTTTTATACAGCTACACTCCTTTATTTGAGGCTTATTCATATTAATTCATTCAATAAACTTATTACATCTACTTACAAGAAGTCTACAAATAAGATTGCACTAGAAAGATTTAAATCGATCTTTTGTACTCGCCATCACTTTATCTAATTAGGTTGAGTTTCTTCCGTCAAACTCATCAAGACCTTTTTAAAATATATCCTAATTTCATCGTCTCAAGTAACCATTAGTACATAAGAAATCTTAGTATAGTTAGGATGTCCAAATATAAGAAGAGAACTAACTCAAGTGGTTGGAGCTATCTTACCCCAATCATAACGTTGGGGGTTCGATTCTTACCTGCGACTTAGTGCGCTCTTTTCAGACCAAAAAAAATAAAAAAGCATGTCCAAATATAGAATCGTAATTGGATAAGATTTTCTAATAACAAATTTTATCTAATTGAAAAATCCAAAATATACCATCTGAAATAACAATATATATGCCACAATAATCATATATAAGATCATATCCAAATCCTATAAAACATTTTATAATATAAGACTTTAATCATAAATCGTTCTTACCTCCAAAACTCAGAGCACCAGTGCATAAACCATGTCTCTATACATGGCGCATAGTTCAACATTGTTCATTTCTATCAACCTTCAATTAGGTCCATTTGAATGTCTTAATTGATTTTTCAAGTCTTGACTTATTACTTGTGTATTTGTTCATTTCATGACATAGACTACTTCATCACACTTAGTAAACTCGTCCATCACTCTTTGTATAATGGTTCATCTTGTATCATACACTAGAGCTTCTAGTGTTGTATACTGGTTTATCTCTCCTTGCGCACTAGTTTATCACATGCTACGTATATATCTATATAAATACCGTAAACTACAACTCACTATACTATAAACTTGGTTACCAGTTTATATCATGTTTGTATTTGTTTGAAATCACTAAAATCAACAAGGCCACTAGTTGGTGTAACACTAGTAGGTGTTTGATGTTATAGAGAACTCACAACTTCCATTGAGTCTCGATCGACCTTTTGAGTTGCTACTGCCGTGAAGATTAGAATCTAGATTGTAATAAGTGATATGATTTGGAACAACTTCCAACCCTTGAATTCGATACTTTGGTTGTTCCATAAAGACATTTATAAGTACATCCAATTCTTGGTGCTTCCGACTCATCTTTTGAAAATACAATTGGTGAGATACAATTTCAATATCATGCATATTTTTTCCACTTAGGAGTCGACTAAGAGCTTTCGACAAGTTAAAAACATACTTATTGGCTTTAGAACTATTTTGCTTAGCACGACTTTTTCATTGCGTACAAGGTTTTAAACCCGCTTTCCCCTATTTTTCTTGATGAATACCGTCATATAATTGAATCCCACATGGCTTCATATTTTTTTTATTCTACCACACCCTCTGTCACGACTCACAAAACACCAAGCAAGTATGGTAGTTATATTTTCACTCACATTCCAAAGAACAAATGAAGCCTTTCTTTTTGAAGTTAGTCTTGACTACATAACTAAGACTTCTTTTCTATTAAAAGATAAATTGTTGTGCGTAAAGCAAGGAAAAAGGCAAAAAGTTAAAATACTATACGCAAATGTTTTTTGATTTTCACCATCCGGTTTTATCCGGATTCGGGCCGGGTAGGACCACTAGGACGACAAAGCTCTCCATCAGAGTTTTAACACTGCTGCATTCTCAGGGTCTCGAACCCGAGACCTCTGGCTAAGCTAGAACAACCCCTTACCAGTTGATCAAAGTGCTCTGGGTATACTATACGCAAATGTGACAACCCTATATAATAATACTCAAACTATGTCCATACTCAAACATGCTATATCGAAGCCCTTCCATTTGTAGGGACACATGACAATAGTTAATAATGAAGGTGCATTTTACAAATTGAATATCATCCGCTAGCATTGTATTGCCCTAAAAAACAAGCAACAATGGTATTGCAAATATGAAAGAATTAGAAAAGATCCCTTGAGAACAAGGTTAAATACATAAGACAACAGAAAAATTTAATGTTTATGGAAATGTGGTTAACTACCATTATCATCAAAGGCCTGCCAGCAAAAGGCCACGTCAGATTCTACACAGACTTTGTACGGTATCTACTCATAGTCAAACAAAACTAAATTACATTAAGTAGACCTTATATTAACTTCATATCTATCGCATTTCAAGGTATCATATGTAGTTAGGCAAGTTGCACTTTTTGGCTTTTTGATATTATATGAACGTGTTCAACTATACTATATTGGACATGGTGGATGTATTTTGTCTAATTGTTAATCAAGGGTTCATAACTACCTCCCACATGCTATATGAGGAGAAGACACATAAAACATTTATCCATTAGTTTAATTAAAAGTTTTGATTAGTTGTACTTCTTCCATCAATTCAAGGGTCAATGTTTGACTACCCGACCTCAAGCTTGATCGACGGGTTTATCTTGTAAGTATTTGACGCTTAAACAACTAAGAAATCATAAAATGCCTAGCTATTGCATGAGCAACATAATATTAACTGCATAAAGATTGAACGAATAATCTCCACATACATAATACATATCTCCATAAAAAAATTAGACTCACTAGTACTTATAATATAAAGAAATCATGGACGAAGAATTACGTACAAGTTTATAACGTACCAGCTTACGTCATCGCCGATCAAACCTTATTTCTTCTTATTTCGAGCATTTGAGAAGAATCTTCCTCATGTGTTCCATATCTTACTCAGGGTTTCAATTAATCTCTCTTCAATTGGGAATTTGTTCTCACTTATGAGTATTTGGTAGGGCTGCTTAAAAAAAATCCAATTTAACTAGTCCAATATGAAAGATAGTCGAATTTAATCCCAAATTTCCTATCCAAATTTTTAGCTTTGGATTTTTGGGATCGTATTTATGAAAAATGATCGAATACTTCATATCAGATACAGATCGAATATTTCACATATGAGATCTCTAATACATTCGGAAAAAAGCTAAATACCTCATTTGAGATATCACAATTGTACACATTCACAATAACAACACCTCATTCTCAGTATCTCTCAATTTTTCTCAATCTTAAAGTCTTATAATATCTCTAGTTTTAAAATTATCTAAATCTCATCACTTCTCACTAGTCACTACTTCTCACCACCCAGTCTATCCATATTCGTTCACCTTAATTACCCAACGTCATCTCCTAGTCACTTATTTTCCGGTGACTTTGCTCGACCAGAAACAATACACCCCATAAGAGTACACTTCCAAAAGTTCACTACCTCCACAATATCACTTTCATCAATCTCGACAACTTCAGCCCCATGACAATATTCAAAATATTCCAGCTGCGTGCCCAATTTAGCATCCCTATACTTAGGTTTAATAGGATTAAAAGGTTTATAATGCATACATTTCAACCCAGCTTGAATATCGTTAGAATTTCCAACGTTCTCAACACTATTAACTACTGGAACAACTTTAGCGACATTCTCAACGCTATTAACAACGTAACTTGAACAACTTTAGTAGCTAAATTATCATCACTAGGCACTGAATAACTGCAGAATTTTAGGAACAAAATCACGCAAAGTAATCTAAGGAGGAGAAGTTACCATCGGAGCCTGGGTATTACTTTCTTCAGAGGTGAGAGAAGCAACTGCATCATTAATAGTACGGCTGTACGGGAAGAATCCTTAGAGTGAGAGGAATCTAATGTGGTGTTTTTAGTGAGGCGACCTCGAGTCTTGGCCATGGAGAAGCAAAATGCAAGACGGTGATGACATCAGACCATGGAGCACGCAAAGCCAATGCTACTCATATCTTGATCAAGACCAAATTTATAGTCTTTGATATTTAGTTTGTAGTTAGTGTTAGAATTTTGAATTGTTCTAATAGTACTACGTAATCTGCAATAGTTGATAGTTTGCATAATAATCAGTAGGCTTTATGTCTAAACATATGTACGTAGATCACTTCCTTTCACGGGAACATTATCATACTAGGAGATTAATTTTCTTTTTATTAGATTAATCAGAATAATAAGGACGTGAATGCATAACCCAAACATACTGTGAGAAAATGAGATGAGATCACGCGATTTCTAAGAAAAATATTGTGATGATGAGTATAATGTATGTATGGAAAAGTTATAATTTTATCAAGTTTTCCAAATATAAGATTGTTGATATTCTAATATTACCCTTTTACTAACTTAACAAAACTAAAATTTAAATATAAAAAAGGGAAACAAAATTACAAAAATACCTCTGGTGGTGCACAGTTTAAGCGCCACCGGATGACGCTATCGCATATTCCTTGGAAAATAACATTTGAAAGAAACAAATAAAGTCTTTAGAAGTCAAAAAGTGCGACAAACAGTCCACCAAAGACACAATTCATGGAGGGAAACAATCAAAAACTCTCTTGTAGAGAGGCAGCATTTTCTCCTTTGGAGAGCCCGTTCACTACCCATCTTTTAGAATAGGCCCGTTAGGATTTGGTTAGTCACATCATTTCCTTTTTTTAAAAAACTATTCACTTTCCCTCTTTCTTGCCTTTTGATCTCTGCAGTAGCTTGGTTATATGGTTTTTGCGTATACAAGTGACTTTACTCCACCAATAGAATTCCATGCAGCTTGCTAGTTCCAAGACTTCTTCATCATTACACTGTTCCTTCTACTTCCTCATTCAAACCCTAATTCCTTCTTTATTATCTTTCTTCTCTGTTTTTTTTATCAACATCATTCCATTATCTTGTCTTTACACTCTTCAAAGCTGTTTCAAGAAAGTTTTCTTTTGGCCTTCTCTCTTTAAGATCTCTTTTCTTCCTTAGTTTACCTAGTCATGCAACGTCCCTCCGGCCAAAATATGGACGGGCTTCATGATTTTGAACCTCATTGGTTACCTTCTCGTGCTGGGGCAATCATCAACCTCGACCACAATCGCATTGCTAGGAGTAGGGAGTTCTGGAGAGATTGTATTCTTGGCTATT
>CAAKMY010044516.1:0-20473 GCA_901111285.1 Corrigiola litoralis | reverse complement strand
AGATTTAAAAAAATAAAAATTAATTCTCGTTCCGATAAAAGACTTTGAATATTACAATACCGATACGTACTAGTTACTATGGTACTAGTACGTTTAAAGATGTTCCAACCTTATAAATAAGTTTTACAGGAATTTTATTTTTTTTATAAAATTCGGACTGTAGTTCGGTATTCGGACTCGAAACCCTCAAGTCCAAATCCAAACCGAAATATTTCGGACTTGGTTTTCTGAGTCTGAAACGAAACCGAACTTCGAAAAGTCCAAACCAAATAGCTAATTCGGTTTGGATCGGTTCGGACTTTGGACTTAGTCCAAATAACTTTAACCCTTACCTCTCACGGTATCACCTATTTTTTTCTTAATCAAATCAAAAGAACTGAATAAATAAAGGGCACCTCGTTTATTGGAGGACTATTTGCAATTTGAAATTCGAATTTCGAACATTAAATAAAAGTGATAAAACTAGTAGAGGAGCGTCTTAAACAAACGGGTCCCGCCATAATCCAACCGTTCAAACAAATTTCCCACTTTTCCAACCTGGTCCCACCATCACAACCAATAACTTCGAAACACGTGTAACACAACCCACTTATTTAATACTATAAAACAGTATTTTCCCAAAAGAAAACGGCAAAAAATTGAAAAATATGATTAAAAAAGACTAAATTTCCCGCCCAACAATACTAGGTTAAAAGTGAGGAAGTTATATCATCAAACTACATAGTTTTGTCCCCTTAAATCCTTGTGTCTACACATTAATCTCTCTAAAATTATTTGCATTATGGAAGAATCTGTAAAGACCCATCAACCATTTGTCACCTCTGCCGGTACGAAAATTCTCATTTTTCATTTGCGGGTCAATTGGAAACAGTCTCTCTATTGGTTACGTGTTACAACTATTTTACTATTTAAGAGATGTTATGTATTTTTTTGGGTGAATGATTTTTTTTATTTTTTTTTGTGATGTGGTTAGGGAAATCAAGGCTAAGGTATCCTTTGCGATCGTCGTCGAAGTTAAAGGATCAAGGGAACAAATCCCCTGAACTTGTTAACAGTTCTTCCTCTGCTACATCCAAGAGGTCTGGCTTACAATTCTCACTTTTTCTTTGGTTTAACTTTTTTTTTTGGTCTCATGGTTTTTGAATATAGATAACTTTGTGTTAAATTTTGTTATGTTTTTAAGTAATATTTTGTCTAGAAATGTGTATAGTTATTGATTTGCTATATGGGTTTGCGTTGGAAGAATATGTTATATGGGTTTGATGGTTTGAGCTACTGGAAAATGGTAATGATCATTTGACATTTGGACTAAATCAAATATAAGTACTCTTTATGTCTCATTCAATTCTTTACGTTTGCTTTTCTTACACTTATCGAGGGTATACATTGACCATCGATAACTCAAGATATACAATTGAAAAAATATAAATCTAGAATGGTTATAATTTTATTTGACAATGCTTTAATATGTTATTGTTTTTATAGTTTCACCAATTGTATATTTTGAGTTAGTTATCATAGAGTTTTACGAGTATTGCTAGTAAATTCGATGACTCTGAATTTTTTTGTCTAAATATTATGTGTGAGTTTGTTGCAATATCATGGCATTGAGAGCATTTTTTCATCTAGTATGATCTATACCAGTTTGCTATGTTTTATCTTTTAATGGGGAGTTTTATGGCATTGTTCAGAGGAAGGCCTCCTAGTGTGAGCAAGAGTGTAAGTGTTCTTGAGCTCTCCGCCAAGGACAAAGCTGCAAAACCACCAAGACGACTTTCGATTCCTGCCAAGTCTAGTGTGAGTCCACAGCAAAGATCTGCAGGCAACATTACTCCTATTTCTGAAGCTAGGTCAAGGAGAGCTGGTAATGGGCATGACAACTGTGACACTCCGCTATCTGATGTTTCCAGATCGTCAACCCGTCGCAAGTTCTGTCTTTTGACATCACTTTCGTATTGGCTACAACAAATTAAGCTCTCTGAGTCTGCTGCTAAACACTCGATTTCACTTGGGTTCTTCAAGCTTGCCTTAGAGGCAGGATGTGAGGTAATACATATTGAACATGATAGCATATAATCCCTCAGTGTTCAAGTGGAAGACATAATGAATTTGCACACTATTTTACGCAGTCAGACAAGCACGTTTTATTAGCCAAAATTTTTATACGCCAATCTCTCTGTTTGTTACTTTGTTGGCTATGAGCTTTCAAATAAGTATTTGGTTGTATAGGACTTGTTTCCCTGATTGAATAATGACTGGTAAATATGAATTGCTGTTCAGAGAGTGATTTTTGATCGTTCACTTAAGATCAAATAGAAATTTAACACCTTGTGTTCTTGTTTAGCCTCTGCAACGACTGCGTGAAGAGCTAAAATCCTATGCAAGAAGGCACGACCTAGCTGAATTTGGAGAGACTGTCAGGAGCATATTTGAGAGCTATGAAATTTCTGAATCCTTGGAACAATTGCAAGTATCTGAGAACTGCTCTCATGTGCCTGAGGATGCAACTACTCCCTCCAGCGAGGATGTTCAGAGTACCTCTTCTACAGCAGGAACCAGGAAGCTCAAGCCTAAGTTTCTAAACACTGATACCGAGGCTTTGTCAGCTAAAGGATCTTCCAGAAAGGACAATGTTCAGAGACCTGCAATAGCAACTAAGGTCCGAACATCAGTTAATCGTAATCCTGTGAACCCAAGATTGGTTGCAGACAGTGGGGTTGAGAATGTCAAGAAGAAAGTTCAAAGACTAGGCAAGCAAGAGCCAAAGAATGGAGAGGACAAGATAAAAAAGCAAGATGAGAAATCAGTTGTTGGAAAAGGTAATAACTTCATCAAAGGATATGGTTCTGCATTACGTGCTTGTAAATTGACTGTCCAAAGTAACTCAAAATCGCTTCGTTATTGCACTTTGCAGGCACCACCGAAGCAGTCGACATGGATGAAACTGTGGAGGGAAACAAAGAAAACATGGTACGAACTTACGACATTGTACTCTATAGGAACGAACTGCTGCTTTTGTCTATCTTTTTCTACTTCAGATTCATTTTTCTTTACTGTCTCGCAACTCTACAGATGAACTAGCACAAGTCATTTCAATCCATTTATCTCATTTCGCAGGATGCTCCTCTGATGGGTGAAGTGTGACAGAAGGCCTTCAGTACCAATTGTTCCGACAATAGTCTCTACATATGCTTGCTTTTATATCAGGTAGTAGGACTGGTCTCCAATGTATTGACTAGTAAGAGGGATTTTCTGTGTATCTAGTAATTAATTTGGTGTTCTAAGTACTCCGTATTTCGTTTCTGTTCAGTTATACTGATGGGTGTGAATCTTTTGAAGCATTCTGTTTATATTACTAGAATCTTTTGTGATGATGAAATGTTGTGTGGTTCCTTTTTCAGTTTCGGCCAATTTATTTTGGATAACTTGACAGAAAATACTCCTTCCGCAGTGAGATGACTTAATCTTACTCAACTACTGTAATGGCAAAGGGAGTTGGATAAGAGTAGGTCCATATCATGAAACCAAACCAAAAAGCACAAACTATCAAACTCTTAATTCCGCTGAGAGTGAAACTATAAATTGACATCAATAACGTAGCGTGGTAACAATTATTCCTAGCGGTAAAGATTAAGTGTTGTAATTTCGTGTTGGATCATGGACACCAAGCAGATCATAGAAAATATAGAAGAATGTTTCAGAAATTCTATTTATAATGCAAGTTAAGGAATTATATCGCCAACAGTAGATAGCATACAAAGGAGAACCCGAAACTCTGTATTAAGGTTTGAATCTGAATTGTAGTTCCCTAAAGCTGTTCATGTATATAACTAGTGTACATGATTTTCAGAAATATCACAAGCTCATACCAAATCATCTCACACTATTTATTAGGAAATAACCAATGATTAGTTATATCCTAATACTATTGATTCCTCATCGTTTTAATTTGAACAGGGAACATGCTAATAACATCTCAACTAAAGTTATATTAGCCCTGGGATCAAAAGACATTGGCTTCTGACTAATTTTTTTATCCTAAACATGAGCTACATATAACGCAAGATGTTATAAGAGTTATCGGAGTGTTACACACTTATCTTGGTCGTCATCTTCAATTTCATTTCCCTACTCTCTTCATAATTTTGTCTCCATGCAGCATGCTAATGAACATTACGTTTTATCATTTATGCTTCAATATCGCTTGAGCCAATTTTAGTTGCTGCTTATATTTATTGCCACCACCTCCACCGCTACTCGATTGACCCTTTTTACCATCATTTTTGTTTAGAAGGCCTTGAGCCTTTTTTATGTACTCCTTATAACCACCATTTGCACCATCTTTTGATTCTTTTGCACCATCTTTTGATTCTTTTGCACCACCTTTTGCATTTGCATGTTGTTCCTTTTCAGTAGGTTTAACTTGGGCCGTTGGCCCAGCTTCATTCGCGGCTGCTGTGGTAGGGGGTCCGGCAGGGTTGGTCTCTGGTGTTGTAGCTGACGCGGAGGAGGAGTGTTTGGCTTGATACTTGCGGAGGTAACCCTCAGCTTTGCCAAACATCTTCCCATATTTGCCACCAACCACTTTGGCGCTTCCTAAAACGTTAGCAGCTTTTCCAGCTGCTTGGGCCTTGTCCATCTTGTTATTCCCTTGGCTAGAGGTTGGTTTCCCCGCACCCTCCATCGCCTTACACTCGAACTTACGTCTAAATTCGAGGTGGCTGTGGTTGTGGTTGCGGTGGAAACTCCTACAATGGAGGGGAAGAGATCGAGTTGAAGATGATCGTGATTGCTTTTATTAGCAGATAAGAATTTGTGATACAGAGTACAAAAACATATATACTCTAGCGGAAAAGATTTTCACACATTAAAGTTTATAAATAGAACCTAATGCTTTTTTCTCCAGCCAACACTAGTTATTAATAGAGATCACAATTGTTCATGCTACAACCACTAATACCTTCATCGATTAACAAAGATTGAGGTTCGACATGGAAAAAAAAAAAAGGAGATGGAATAGTGGAACCATTATCCTAACAAAGGAAAACCATTATCCTACTTAGAATTAGAATTAGACGGTTTCATACTTATTAATTTCAAAAAGTCTTGTGGGAAACCGTCTAATTCTAAGTTATAACTATACACGTTTATATAGTGGTTATTTATTTTAAATTAGAGTAATCACTTTTTCACCGCATTGATAAAGTGTGAACATTTTAAGTCAATATGTAACAATGTCTACCCTTAAGTTAAATATATAGACGATCTCTTTCAATAATTTGTATATCAATTATAATGAATAAATGATTAATATCTAGCATAGCATATATAGATATATTTCGTATAATCTTTTTTATCTTTAGTATATGCTTGGATTATAGGCATTTTACCTTTAAAATTCATGTCTACAAAGGAGTGAAGTATTAATTCTTCTTTGCAACAACAGAATCCCTCTAGTCCATAATAAGTTTCGACTTTCTTTTTTTTCATGGTCTCAATTGGCTATTACTTTTTCTGTTTATGATTCAACGTTAACAAATGTCATAGTTTTATAAAAGATTTTGGGATTTTTTTAACAACATATATAAATATCTTATATTTCTATAATTCTATTGTCATATAAATATTATAATTCTTCACTTGAAAGTCCTATAGGGAAAGAAGAGAGAGAGGAGGGGTGGGGGACTAGGGGAGACTTCGTAAACTAAAAGCCAATGATTGTCTTCTCAAAAGAAGTGACTAACATGCAATGCCGTAGATTTCGTATGAAATGATGTGTTAGAAAAATCTCAACTATGACAGCTAAAGTCAAGGGATGATGCATAAACCGTTATTCACATTGATTTTCTTATTACAAGTTTCTAATAATAAGCCTCAAATCCACCCATTTCTCTCCCACACTCTTTTGCTAGTCATGGCTATATATACGCATACTTCTTATAGTATACTCATTGTCTCTTGTTCTTACCATTATTGATCACAAATTCCATCCTTACAAACTAATAGGAAGAACGTCTAGCTAAATCATCTCGCATTATCGATCCCACTCCTCTTGTTAGAGGAGTTCCATCCGAAAACACAAACACAATAACAAATATAACGTACAACAACAATGGACGTAGGCACCAAACCGTCCAAGCGTGATAAGTTCTTCGCCAAGGCTGAGGAATTCTTCAACAAGCACCAAGCACAACACATGGCCTCATCAGGGTCAGTCAAAAACGAAAAAGGCCATGCAAGTGGTGGTTACAAAGATTATTTGAAGAAGGCTCAAGAGTTGATGAACAAGAACGATAAAAAGGAGGGTGATAAAAAGGATGGTGATAAAAAGGAGGGTGATGAAAAAGAGGGTGATCAGGGTGGTGAGGTTGGTCAAAATAAAGAACAAACAGGTGCAAGTGGTAAAAAAGGAGGCATTAGGAAGGAGCATTTAGCATTGGGTGCTGCAGGCTACGCGTTGTGGAGGAAGAAGAAAGCGATGAAGAAGAAGAAAAAGAAGAAGAAGCGATTTGGAGGAGGCGGCGAGGAAGAGGAAGAGGAGGAGGAGGAGGGGGGTAGTAGTGAGGAAAGTGAGGAGGAAGAGGAAGAGGAAAAGGAAGGTGGTAAGTTCGATCAGTTTGTAACTTGGATTCAAGAAGTTTTTGAAGAGTAGGCTTAGTAATTCTAATGATATCAACATGAAACTAAAAGCACATCTGTATCCCCATCAGATGTTTCAATTTTCACATCGGCTAGAGATCGCATTGTCATACATATTTTCACATAATACAAATACCTTTTTGGAAGGCAGATGACGATCCAAGGTAGGTTATAAAGGTTTTTATTAACGTGGAAATTCGTAGCTGTAATCTTTGTTGCACTCTAGATAAATGTAATCTAGTCATAAGATTAGGATTTGTATTCTCAATTTCTCATCAACAAATTTGTACACCCCTTGAAGAAAAAAAAAAGAAGATTAGATATGCATTTTTTTTTCTTCGATATTATGGTCACATTGTTGGTTTAATTTGGACCAGCCCTTAAACCCTTGTCTTGGAGCTTTAGAGGTGACTACAAAGCCACCTAAGCCAAGGATGGATAGTATATTATGGTCACATTGAGTATAATTAATTTGTCGTTATTTCCAATTTATATATTTTCATCTAAGTTTTTAAAATAGCCTTTGTGAGAGAATTATGAATGAGTTAGCCTGTATTTTAATTACTTTTAAAAAATTAATTGGACATTTACGACTGTCAAACTACCCGCAGAGAAATTAAATTTGGTGCGTCTACATTTTCGTTGTTGTTGTTGTTATGGAATGTGAACATCGCATCCAATCATGATCATTCTTCCTTTGATTTCAAAGTTCTTCATGAGAATGGGTACACCACTCACCGTGGTTGAAAAATTTATGTAAGAAAAATCACTCAAAATCGTAATAATTGACATGTTTTCCCAGCCGTTGTGATTGATCTATCCAATCTTGTTCTCTTTTCTTATTTGAGAAAAAATTAATTCCTACCACTCAATATGCAGTCATTTTAGGAGATGTAATTAGGCACGACAAAATAGTGTTATGGTGTCTTTAAGAGTATATCGTATATCAAAGCACTTATGCATAGCCATTAGCAATATGATGGTACCAAGTCGAACTTGATTTGTTAACCACCTTCTCACATGGGAGATTAGTAGGCCAACAAACAAGGGGTTTTACCGTTTTAAGAAGAAAGCGTATAAGAGGGTAGTACACTAATACCCATATTCATATGGCTTTTGTCAAAACTGGAATTTACTAAATTATTTTATGCAGTTCAAGTAGCATTTACTGATTAAAAAGAAAGGAAATCATGTTATGACTAAGGGGTCCATTTATCTATGTTTGATGATACGAGGATAGATAAAAGGGATGTCCAGACAACAGATTAGTAGGGTTAAAGATAAAATTAGAATTTTGTTTTCTTGTTGCTCTTGTTTGCCTAAAACACATTGATTGTTTAACCCATCATCATCCCAGAAAGTTTGAAAGGGCTTTCATCTAGAAGCTTGGTTTGACTTGGTTTGCATAGAATTGGTGTACATCTATCATGATCTTTTGTAAGAATTTGTATCCTCCCAAATTACTACATTTCATGGACTTAGTACTTTTTTTGGCTCGTTCTCTCAGAAGTTTTACCAAAATTCTGTAATTTTTAATGGCTAAAATAAAATTTATGCTATGATAAAAAATAAAAAAAAAACCATCAGAAGATACCTATTGTCTTCGTACTAAAAAGAATTACTCATGGCACATCGAATTACTGGCCAATCACCTACATGTGCTAGATACAAGTTACAACTGACATATTCGGAAAGCCTACACTGTAAAGAGTAAAGAAGTAAACATAACATAAATGAGCATCCTAAACGCATGTCGCATGCAAACAATGATAATGATCATTCATTTTTAAAAAAATTAATAAGTCAAAGATATCAAATTTACCAGAAAACTTACGCCCGCCAAGCTACTCGAGTGAACCTAAAAGCTTGCCACTCAATTTCAATCGTGCGAGGTGTGCTCAAACAGCTACCTCAAGACGAATTCGACTCTTTCACACTTTGAACCCCTGTTTCTGAGTTCATGGGTGGAGTATCGTTCATATGTATACTCGTACACAGGCTCCAGTCCGATTTTTGGACAGGGATATGAGAAATACAAATAATCTCGAAGGAACTGCGCAGTTCCAGCTAGAGACAGTTAGGCAAGCTTCAACAACGAAAGACCACATTGACATTACAACACTAATCAAAGAAAATCAAGTTGGAATATGAAAATTTTGAGATTACAGTGTCTGACTGGAATGTGACATGGATACAGATAGTTTCCCGCCTCGCAATCTTCTATTCATGTGACAACAATAACCAATTTACAAAACGTTGGTGACAAGCTATGTTTGCACAACACAATCTTACAAAGCTAGAGCCAAGACTGTCATCATTCATCTACATAAACCAAACAAATGTTTCAAGGTTGATACAATCATACAAATATAAGAAAATAATTATACAAATTGTTCTAGAATTTATATATAAAGAGAGCCAGAGAGGCCATAGCCCATAGGAATGCGCCTCACAGCACTTCAAGAATGCTGCAAATTATAGGAAAGACCATGTCAGTCTGCTGTCCAGCTCTGCTCCACGATTTCTCGGACTCTTCTGTTATAGTCTCGTTTGTTATCACTAAACAGTCTTGCAGCCTCCGAATTAGCGGGAGAGTTGGGGTTTGGATCACAAAGCAAAGACTACAGTGTGAAAAAAAACCGTAATTGTCAATAAAAACGACCACCTTGCAAATAATCTCACAAAAGGACTCAGACCAGGCAAAAGGCAAATACGTAAAAGAAATAGCAGCACTTCATTCGACCAAACTAGTCAAAACTCAAACATAGAAAAGTTGTGAACAATTTATTGAAAAGACTAAAAAGAACGTTCCCACACAACTGTTTCTTTGGGTCGGGCAGAGGGGAGGTAATTGGAAGAACTCATTTCCCTCCTTGAAGGATTGGCATTTAGCCTATACCTTTCATGTTATAGTTTGTTCTTTCGTTATCAAGCGTAAATTTATATAAGGGATCACTTTCTGATCCAAACTTCGAGTAGAAAATGTACTTCCACTTGTTTCATTGCTAATTCTGAGTTGCGATTTAGTTTAGTGGATTAACACATATAGGTGGTTGGAGTTAATAAAGATCAACGATTTATAGGTCTAAATCATCGTTCATACCTTTCCGTTTCCCCATTAATTCACGTACCTTTTCCAGCAATTGCAAACAAAATTGTTACTTGACGCACAAGTTCAACTTAAAGCTTCCGCGTTTCGTATCACTAATGGTGACTAAAATCTTGGTTAACTTATCTCTCTTCTCTCACTACTATTATCTCTCGTTAAAATTTGAAAGAATAGGTGTGTACTGTACAGACAAGGATATGCCAGTCATGTCCAAGTATGCCAGTCTCAGAATGATATGATCGTATAAACATAAATGGACCGTCTGCATAATTTCAAAAACATGACACCAATAACTCAAGACAATTGGAATATGTAATCCCCGCATTGCCAAAGATAAAGAAATTATTATAACTCCGACAAGATGAGGAAAGAGAAGGTAATAATATCTTTCAGAAGCTTTTAGGTCATTCTTATGGTCAACTCAAAATGTCGTCACCCACAACTACCTCGGGGTCGCGTGTTAGGGCTACAGCAGCCCTCACCAATCTTTTTACCCTAGAGCAGTTATTAATCTTCTTCATTGTTAAGCCTGCATTTTAACAATCGTATTTCATGTTTACTTTCATTTTTCTCTTATTTTTCTGAATGTTATTTTTCCCTTTGTTTTTAGTTTTCAGTTTCCAGATATTGATTGATTCAGCAGCTGATATTTCATGTTTGCTTTTGGGTCCTTTTTTATTGTTTTCTTTTTTCCTTTCCAAAAAATAGTTCTCCCTGTGTCCAAGTAGTTTTCTTCTAACTAAAACTAAACAGACCAGCTCTGGCTAGAAGTAGTTTTATAGTAAAGAAAGTTAATCAACAATCAGTCGAGGCTACGATAAGAGATACTTTTACTTTGGTGCTCTACGAAAGCCTAATCTGAACTCCGAAGAGTCTATCCTTGAATTCATGGGTATGATTATTGCATTATTTTGTCTCTTCTACAGTGAGCATGTTATAGTTCATCAATGGAGTCAAAATCAGCAATCGCTAAATGACCCAATAACCCAATTGTCCCCATACAATTTAGGAAAAACAAAAGGAATAACTATAAACAGTAAGACAAAGCCTCACAAGAGACACTGGGCTGATTTCACGTAGAGGAGGCCAGAGGAAGACAAGGAAATCAAAGGTTCATCTAGTCAGAAGGCTAGCCTACCTTTAACCTATATGTAGGCCAAAAAAGTTTAGGAATGTGCTCCCTTAAACAAAGACAAATCGACATAGCATACTGAAATTGAAGTCAAAAGTGACCTGTATTGATGTAAGAATAGCTGCAACATCATATATAGGACTCCACTGGTTTTGTAGGATATCCAAGCAGATACTTCCATCAGCATAAACTGAAGAACAATGACATGTCATGTTATTGTCAAGCAAGAATAACAGCACGGAAAGAAAATCTGCAAACAAGTAAAAAGGGCTGAAATCACTTACTATTAGGATGAAACATTCGAGAAACGAAACGGACTGTGGGCGGCTTATTTGGATAATCCTCTGAAAACTGAAGTGATAACTTAAATGCACCTGAAAAACTCAAAACATTTTACTTGTCGAAAATTCATATGACTATGTACCCAACAAAAGATTAAAAGCTAAAGATGAATTCATAAGATCATCTACCTACAACTGACAAGGAAGTATGCTTATGCTTAAGTAGTTAAGCATAAAAAAAGGAAAGAGAAGTGTCTCTGTCTATCTCTCTGGATTTTTACTACTGAAACCTACAGACAAATAGACAAGACATTTGATATAGATGAAGACATGAAGTGATTTGCAAGAGGTGAGTTGTACTAGCAATTCACAAACAAACTATAGCAGGAGCGATAGAATTAGCTATACAAACCAAACCAATTAGGCAACAATGTATCTCCTCACACACAAAAGATGGTCATCAAAGACATTCACAAGATCACTGGCATACATAAGACAGTACACACTAAAGTCCTAACAAATAAAAGCATCAACAAACAACTTCAAATCTAGCTGTCTTCTCTTCCCTGAAAGATGCACAAATTACCCTGGGTACCTTTTAACCACCTGATCACTATTCATCCTCACACTGATAGATTTGGACTTTTTATTCTACCAGATTACCTACGCTGGAACCCACCAAAACAGCACCCCATCAGAGAGCCTTCTTTCTCCCACCACTAATAATAGTTTGTAGCTTCCCCACTCATTCAAGTATTCATGTCCAACTGAACATGATAAACCAAATTGTAGCTGAAAAATAGAAGTCTCCATCAACAACACCAGACAAAATGCTACATTTCTGAGCTCGATAATTAGGTCTTCTACAAGCCAAATGGGAAATTATGAAGCTTTTGGGTGTTTCGATCCCCTGGCAGAGTAGATTAGCAAAGCTAAATAAAAGTTCTCTAAATCCATCCTTCAACTAACATTCTAAATGCTTGTACGGAGAAGACCAAAACAAGCATGAGGATCCCTTATGGCTGCACGGAGAAGCTTTTTATTACATCACATATATGTAAGGAGAAGCTTACCTCAAAAAATCTAATATGCTTTTACAGTTTGAACCGCCTAACATTATACTGTCAACGCCAAGGTAAAAAATCCAAAGAGAAATAGATCAGCCCTTCATCTCAAATTTCCTTTCATATTCAATCCCTTTTGGATCCATTGTAATGGAGATTAAACCAAATGGTCATCGAACAATCTGCGTTTCTGACAGTACATAGCCATTGCATGGGAAACAATTTTTACACTCCCCATGTGAGAGGGATAAAATATTGCACAAAAATATGTGCTCTCACATGGGAGAGGTTAGTGGGAGTGTAAAAATAACATTTGGGAGTGTAAAAATCACTTCCCCTATTGCATTCACTCAAGGGTATAATGGAAAGTTGGAAACTGACTCTTCATGATAACAGGTTAAGGCTGCGTACATCTATTCTGTCCTCCCCTTCCCTGACTTATTAACCATCATGTCATTGTTCATGACATGGTCATTATCAACATCTACACCCTCTCAGCAACTTAGAATCAGCAGCTTTTACTTGACTCCAAATATTCCATTCATTCAAACCCATTAAAGATTTTTATGCTGCTTGTCGCAACTACTTAGAAGTACTTCCTCACAACCCAATTTACGCAATATATAATATGCAGGAACCTTAGGAAGCAAAAATCCAAAGGACCAATACTACACCTACCACAAAGACATGGAATCCAGTAATATTCACATGACATCTGATGGGAATCTCCTTGCTCTAACTAGCATCGACAACAGTTCCTACAATATGACTGCTTATAGGTCCAAGGCCCGAAGTAGATGCATAATTACATGGCAGCCATACCACGCATCACCTAATGTAAAGTTGGCTAAAGTCTTATTGACTGATGCCCTCATTCGACCTCATATCGAATTGAACATGACTTCTAGCATTAAGTGCATCCCATGTCCCTCTCACACTCCTCAACACATGGTTATCTGCCTCAAACCTCAACCTTGAAATTTCCCAGTGTACAAGCATTAATTACGCAGTAGCCACTAACCACCAAATAAAGAACCCATAGGAGGCAGGGTATAGGGGGGGGTCTATTTATACACAGCTTTAGCTATACCACTACCAGATACAGAACCTCCTCTGCTACCTTAAGTTTTTCAGAAGAAAATAATCATAAAACCATGACCCCAATTCGTCCCCCCCCCCCCCTCCCCCGGGGCAGAAGCCTTGTGCTCCATGTTATAAAAGTTATCAGCTAAGGTAACTGTCGCATAGCATACTTGCAACTGATATTGGCGTAAGCAAGTCCTTTTAACGTCATCAAGATAAATTCTTGTCTTCCTGCAGTAAGTATTCCCTCCCTATGACCAGATGTCTGGATTTTCAGAGAACAAAAAGAACTTTTTGAGTAGCTATTAAACTATCTGTCTGGAGTAGGAATTTGAGGATACAGGATTAACACAACTAAGCTAACTTTCAGTGACTCGCTTGACCTATCTAAGTTCTGCTGTAATCTACTCCAAGAGCGATACACATAACAAAAATGTTCCCGCCTATACACAACTCTTGGGTCCGTTGAAACATCAGAATAAGAAGAGTATTGTTCCAACATAACGTATTAGATTCTTAATCTGTCCAGATTCTGTTTTCTTTTAAACAAGTATACTTTTCAGCTTCAGCAAAAGGCAACAAGTAATGTAGGAATCTTCACCATCTTCCAAGTTTCTAAAATACTTAGATGAGAATGGTTGTGAACTTGTAATTAGGTTACTATAATTTTCTCTTCCATTAAATCTATGTGCCCCCTTCAAGAATGTACTAACAAAACCTCATCATGACCAGCATGACAGACCAGGAAAAAGAAGAAAAGGGTAATGGAAGTTGCGATTCTCCACTTGTTTGTTTATAGGAGCGATGTTTAAATGTTTAATGATCCTAATCACCTTAAGACAAGCTAAAATACAGAATTTCATATATGAGTTCTAAGACCCAGCAACTTCACAGATAATGTCTTTGTAGATGAAACTATCTGATAGAGCATGGGCAAAAACATTTTCAATCATATTTGCTCTTAAATCTTAGTCCCTCCATTCAAGACCAAACTTCCCACTTTCCTTCTTCGGCAATTCAGGATCAACCTTCTCATTTCCTTTATAATAATTTTTAACCTTACTTCACAATAAAAGAAAACTACCGAGTGGCACGAGGACCCTACCACTACCCTCCCTTCCTCTCACATTAAATACAAAAACCACTTGATTAACATAAGCCCTTGGTTCGTACACTAAAGCAATGGGAAGGTTGGTCTTGAATGGAGGGAGTAATTGGTTAACATAGGCCCTTGGTTCGTACATATAACATACAACAAATCAAACAATCATTTGAATCCTAAAAACACTCAATGCCATACTGGTCAAACTTCTAGAGTTTCAAAGAAATTGAAGAGTAAAAGAATGCCGTCAACTACACATCTTCACTAGCAATTTGTCTCCCCCTACACTGTTTTCAATGCACTGCCACTGATCAAAAGACGCTTTTTCTATAAAGATATGATCTTTTTGCAGAGAAATATCTGACGAGCAATTCAATGTGTAACCTAATCAACAAATTCACCATTATTGGAATGATAACACAGTACATTTTTCTCCTCATCAGACTTATGAGACTTATGAGACCGAACAAAATGTAAAATAGTCTGTTAATTAACAAAGGTACTGTGACTATCGCAGACAAAGAAATCAGTGTTTTGAATCCCTCGCCCGTGGACGCCATTCTAACATACTTATTGGGATGACAATCACAAGGGACTCAAAATTGTAAATCATACATCAGAATCGAAAACTATCTGATTTTTACCACTGCCAGGGCAAACATTTACAAGCACATAAACCACAAACCATCAGACATTCTATATGAAGTGGACGGGAATATTAGGTTCAAAATTAAAGGTTTTTGAACAAACTCACCTCCGTCCCATGGTGTGTCATCTGGGCTGCAAAGTTAAACCAAAAAACCAAGAAGGATGGTTTATTCGTCTATTTAGCGATAGCTAACAAATAAGAAACGAGATATATACTATGCACAATCCTTACCCAAATATGACGCCATTCCAAAGCATAATGTTAGTATCTTGGGGTGCTCCACTAATCCCAGCTGGTGGATCTTGTTGCAACCTCTTGAAATCCCTCATAAGCCTCTTTCTTGCAGGAGTTGACATTGCCACCCACTACAAGAACTGAAGAACACACACCAGAAGCTAAAAAACATATTCGACTTCAAGGTAATCTTAAAATATAATTGCCTACATCCCAAATGATAAACCAATTAACCAACTAATTACACCAACTATTGCCGAAATAAATCTCTCCTTCCACACACAGTACAAACTACTCTTGCAACAGAATTCTCAACTTCTCCTATCATTGCCAACCTGCCAATTAAACTGGAAAACAATACCATACGAAAACACCAACTTCCACAATTCCATTGTGCCGCTATATCCCCTAGACCATTGCCTATCCGGAAACATCACTCAGCCGAATTTCAAACAAATAATTACTATAACACCATTAAATCAAACATAAGAAGCAGCTGAGAGACCGCCCAAGCAGCGACTCATTCATCTCCATTGACAATGTGCGAACTTTATCTTGCCATACATTCATTCTCCTATCACGATAAAATAAAATTTTACAGAGAACAATACTCAGCCAAAAACTAAGTGGAGCACCACATAAAAACACCAAATTCCCAAATTGCAAAGCGGGTCTACATCCACTAAACCTCGCTCATGATGAACATCTTAGCACAACACAATCCAATCAGACATACAAAATTAGGCAACATCCACCACACCTTTGCTCACGATGAACATCGACACACTACACAATCTAACCGTACATAGAGAAAGAGCAGAAAACCCGGCAAAACCGACTCTTTCAGCTCCACTAATAATGTACAAACTTATACCTCACCACAACCTTTTTCTTTCCCCTATCATGGTAAACTAAACTTCGACACAACGATCCTCTACCTACAACAAGCTCAAATACATCCCCAAAGTATCGACGATCACACTAACATCCATCAAACCCATTAAATATAGTCAAACTAATGTGCTAATGTATTCCCACTTTATGCGGCAACAACCCACGACGACGACATAGGTTGTTGCCACATAACCCAAGCATATAGTATCGCGTACCTACTCACAGGTGTACCTAATAATTTGCGCTTTCGAGCACTAAATTACATAAAATCACTCAAAACATATCATATATCAGCTAATTCCACCAACTATTAAAAAAAATCATAATCATCATAACCCACAAAAATAAAAATTAAAAACCCAAATTAAAATTTTTAAAGGGCGTTATTTAACAAAAAAAATAAACAGCAAATTCCCAAAAGGGTGATCATTTCATTAACCCATTTGAGCAATTAACTGGACAAATAATTAACAGAAATTAAGGGCAAAGATTGAAATGAAAAGTTGGGTAATTTAATTACCTAAGTATTAAATGAAAATGATTGATGAGGAATTTGTTGAGAAATGATTAAAGGGTGATTAGAAGAGCAATAATTAAGAGAGAGAAAGTAGGGTTTTTGCAACACAGATATTTAGAGGGAAATGGTCTTATTAATTTTTGGCGAAAACTTGAATGAGACGGTCTCATCGAAATGATTAGGTGAGAAGGGCTTCGATCAATTGTTAGTAAACACGTTCAGATATGAATAGGCATGTGCAATGGGGCGGGTCGGGACAAAACTTAAACGAGTCGGAGCGGATTGGGTCTTCAAAGTTTTTGTGGAGGGTCGGGTCATACCTAAAACGAGTCGAGCCTGATCCCACCTGTATTTTACGAGTAAAAAGTTTGTGTGGACGGTGAAGTGATGAGAGGAGTAAAGTATTTTCTTCAGTTTTGAGTTATGACCCGCCCCAACCCGTTAAATGAATAAATTGACCCGACATGTTTTGACCGAACCAATAATATTAGGGTCGGGTAATAATCCGTAAAAAACCGGGTCGGGTTGGGCTTTTCACCCCGCCCCATTGCACAGTTTTAGATATGGATTATAGAAGGTAAATGTTTTAAATTAAAAGGTAAGGATTTTAATTAAAAGATAGAGGTTTAAAATAGAAAGATTGACTTTTTAAAATAAAAAAGGTAGAGATTTTAATTAAAAGATAGAGGTTTTAAATAGAGAGATTGACTTTTTAAAATAAAAAGGTAGAGATTTTAACATAAAAGATACATGTGTTTTAAATTAAAAGGTAGAGGTCTTAAATTGAAATGTATAGGTTTCAAAATAAAAGATTGATATTTTAACATGAAAGGTTGAGGCTCCGTAGAAGTTTTAAATTGAAAATTTGGCCTAACAAGATTGACGTCTAATATCGTGGTATCCTGACGCGGCCGTCTTCTTCAACAACTTTAATTTCAATCTCGAGTGTCAACTCGGTCTTGTTATTGTGGGGGATAAGTCTCGTGGGGGCAAATGGTGGGAGAGGAGTCATGTGGGCAGGGAAGGGGCGGGGGAGAGAAACAAGTTCAGGAAGGGGGAAAGAGAGAAACACAAGTGGAGGATGAACTAGTATTTGACCCGTGCGATGCATGATCATATTATTGTTGAACTTTGTAGGTTCTTCATGAGTTAATGTTCAATTGTTGGGCTTGAGCTGGCAAAACCGACCCGACCCGACAAAACCGACCGAGCCACCTAAAAACCGACCAAATCCCAAGAAAATCACCACCCGAATCCGACCCAAACCAACCTGATGCAAAACCGAAACCTGATACAACCCAAAAAGTGGAAACCCGAAACTGACTCGAGTTGACCCGAAGTATGACCAAACCCATATAGATATCGATCACATAATTAACCGAATTATAGCTAGTTATCCTACAAAAAATTAAACTTTGTTGTAAATAGTATATTTTTACTTTCACCTTAAATTTGATGTACATTGTTGGATAAAATTTTGGTAATTTGATTAAATATCTCGACCCAAAGTTGACCCGAGACTACTTTCACTTGAACCTGATCCGAAACCGACCCTAACCCGACCCAAAAGAATAAATGAGAGTTCATACGTCAAATGCCCTTTTTGGCTTTTTTTTTCTATAGTGTCCGGCCCTAAGAGGTGCATGGGAAAACTAAATGTTTGCATGATGTGTACATGTCGTACATATGAGTATGTGAGGTATATTTAATGCTTTTTTGTTGTTTTTTTCAATAACATTTTCATTTAATAAAGAGATATGATATGGGCCATGTGGCTGAGGTGGCATCCACATGGCATGCTACAGGCGTTGCAACGCCTTTTAATATATTTATATATATAGAAGATATTAGTTATACACAGGTGAGCCATCAGTGGCGAGGTGCTACGCGGCAGGGGAAAGAGGGTTGTTTGTTGAACAATCACGCGTTGGAGAGGGCTGTTGGAGGTGATGGTGGAGTGGTGGGTGGTTAAGAGAGGAGGTAAAATTAATATTAGGATTTGGTCTCACCACAAGCTTTATGTGAGACCGTCCCACCCAAGTTCCACTCTTTTATTATAAAAGTAGGTAAACTTAATATAACCTAAATCAACTCAAACTTTTAGAAAGCCCAAGTCAAATGGGAGATTTTTATACCCTTATCAGGCCAACATGACTTCATCTACTAGTATAAAAAAGAAAATGGTCTCTACATTCTGTTTGAAAAACCGTCTAAGATATTCTTAAGTTTTTTTTGGACACCCTTACATTAAAGGTCTATCTATGGTTTAAGGTGACAAATAATTAGGTGCTTTCGGAAGTACGAGCTCCCACCAGACATTTTTCTCGTACCTTTTAATATTTTTTTTGTATCCTTTTCTTCATAGATACAAGAAAAAGGATGAAAAGTACAAGAAATATCTATATGGAAACACATGCAATTGGGAGCACAGTATAGATTTCGGTTTAAGGTCATCTTTTTGAAAAAAAAAAAAAAAGATACTATGAGGGACTATTTTAGTCATGCTAAGACTTCAGAGGCAAGTGAGTCACATACACATCAGTTAACATGGTAAGCCAAAGTACAGAAGCGTTGTTTAAGCCAAATGCCCACATGAGCTTTGCGACCTGCATGACATTTGTACAAACAAAAGCACTGATTTCAAGTTCGTCATTATTAATTCAGTAATATCATGCCACATTGCACCATATCAACCGTCAAGTATATCTATCATTGAAATTTGATTCTCCTCTGACTCAGCATCCGATCTAACATGGGATTTTTTTGATCCAAGAGCCAACAGTACCTAGGACGCAAACTCAATTTTGACTAGAAACTATCTTTTGATCTTTTCCATTCGAACTCGTTCGAGTGAATTGAATTGAAGTGAAAAACTGAATTTTATTATGAAAAAAGCATCAAGAGAATTGAAAAGGAACTAAAGTAAGGTAATTATTTACTAAAATAGACGAAAAAGAATTGATAAGAAATCGAATTTAGGTAAGTAGTCAATGACCTAAAATCTCATTTCTTCATACAAACTCAAGTAAATTTCAGTTTATTTCAGTTCATATTAGTATCTTCTTTCATTTCATTCCGATTTCCTTTCATTTCTTTCAATTTTACTCTTACTTTTTATTATTATTCTCTTAATGACCCAACTGTCTATATTTTTGAAGTAATTCAATTAAACCTCAATTTATTTATCATCAGATTATATTTATGTTTCATTCACTTTAAACAATTATTTTAGACTAATTCATTTGATATTAATCCAATATTTATGTTTCATATATTTCGTTTAATTCAATTGTACTAGTTTAGTTCATTTATTTAAGTCTAATTCAGTTCACTAGCTCAATTGATATCATCAAACGAAAACAAATAATTATCATTAGCTATAAATATTATCAAATATTTATCCTCTAACTAGCAAATCAAATATCTTTCCAATTTGCCTCCTTTTTACAGACCTTTTTATAATTTTAGTAATTTTTCTTATAATTTAATTTAGTTCAGTCCAGTTCAGTTTAGTTCAGCTCAATTGAGTTGGGCATAACTTTGGTCTGCCTATTTATAGAGTGAAACAAAGAGTGATAAAAAGTGCCAGTCTTGTGAGAAGCGGAGAAAAGAGAGAGTACAAAGACTCAATCTTTTAGTTTAACACAGCAATCGATCATGTATAAACTCAGAATTTGCAGAGAAATGATTGCCAAAAGGGCTCTTTCTTCGAACTTTTCAAGGTACTAACCATTTTTTATTTGATCAATGAATTTGGTATATATATATA
>CAAKMY010044513.1:14805-27322 GCA_901111285.1 Corrigiola litoralis | reverse complement strand
GGGAAGTGCGCATGTTTAAATATGGGACCAATTTCTCAAGTATAAGTGAAATAGTTAATTTGTCATTTGGCATGACTTGCCTTGTTTGCATAATAGCAACAGTGATGTCAAATCTTAGAACTGTCAAGTTAGGAGTTTTTCCATTTTTTAGCCCTTAGATATTTCCCATATTATTGGAGTCATGTTTTAAGTTTGGATTCATCATTGGATTAGGGTATGCTCGAGAACGACCACTTAGGGAAGGAATACGACGAGGCTAGGGGCCTCCGGACAACTCCTTTTGACTTTAGGTTTCCCATAATCGAGACTTGGCAGAAACAGAACATGAACTAGTAAGCAAGGCTGCACCACCAGGGGCGAGGTAGCCTTGCAGGCTGCGTCATTAGGGGTGACGTAGGCCAAGTGGAGGTCAAGGGCAGATTGTGCCCTTGAAGTCCTTTGCTCTGTGCAGTGATATAGAGTCGCCACCGAGAGTTTACGGTGTCTCGAAACCGTTGCCTTTCGGATCTAGCCTACGACCCAAGAAGATTCATGAGATGTAGGTTTGCGATGTGGGCGTGCTACCGCGAACCGAACATCTCATTGATGACTTTTATGGTAAAACGTACCATAGATTCGGATTCGGGAGTAAAATTATCCAGATAGGGCATCGATAGTCTGTACCACGCTGGCTGGTTGCATTGTGCCTTTACTAGTAGCTTTTTATTGTTGTTAATATGAATCAAGCATGTAATATGACATGTAATGGTTATATGAGCACCCTAATACTTAGATCTAGTCGATTTTAGCACATATTATCTAAGTGACCCCTTTTTTAACATGCAATATTTTCACTAGTAAATATAATGAAAAGACAATAACTTTAAAACATGTGAGTTTATAAAAAGGGGCCTTCAACAGACATACGGTAATGGTTTTCGCCTAGGCGCACGTGGTTTACTAACAAAGAGCGATTTAACACGATCTTTCGTTATGATGAGTAGTGTGTACTCACTTAATTCAAGTTATTATGCTTATGGATTCAAGTGGACAACAAGTTATGTATGAGAGTGCATGTGCTCTCCTACAATGCCTAGTAATGCCTTAAAATTGAACTTATGAATTTGAAAATATGTTGCTTAGAGTGATGTGTGAGAGATCGAATGAGTGATTTTCGTGTATGAATTTCGGTCTTAGAGTATTAACCTTCGGTTCAGATTATGACGCAGCCAAGAAGCCCAAGTGGGGCCATGGACAGTGAGGCAGGCCAGTTTTGGCCTGCTTCCTGTTCTGGCCTGTTTTGGTGCAGACTTGGTCCCGTGCTTCGATTTTGATTATTTTCTGATTTTATGTCTTGTAATGCGAAATAACATGAATAATTGGTAACTTGGGCCTGTGAATTGTAGACTCAATCCTATATAAGCTTAACATATTATTTCTAATATATTTGTGGCCTATTTAATCAAATGCGGCTATAAATGGAAATGTGGCTTAAATTAATTAACTTAGATCGTTGTTTAATTGCTATTCCAGGAAACCAAGCTTGCCTTGGCACATTGCTCCGTCTAGGATTCATCATTAGGCGTTTAAGACAATGTGACACATTGGGGTGTCTACAACAACAAAATGATTTTTGTCTTGCGTCACTGTCGGCGAAGCAGCCTTAATTTTGGCATGCGTCGCCCCTGGTGGGGCAGCCCTAATTTTGGCCTGCGTCGCCCGTGGTGGGGCAGCCTTAATTTTGGCCTGCGCCGCCCCTAGTGGGGCAGCCTTAATTTTGGCCTGCGCCACCCTTGGTGGGGCAGGGTTCCTGGTTTGCGCCGCCCCTTGTGGTGCAGTCCAGGTGGTTTTCCTTCTTTATATTTTCCTTGTGCTGGCACATTCTGCCATTCGGACGTACTTGTCCTGCAATCGGGATTCAGCCACACGATGATTATGGGAACCCAAAATTCTAAATGAAAGGTTCGTAGGCCCCTAGCCTCGCCGTATCCCTCCCCTAAGTGGTGGTTCTCGAGCGCACCCTAATCTTTAACATAAAAAAAAGAGGACGGGTCCGTGCGCTCACAGTGGCGACTCCGCTGAGCACTTTGTTGTAATTTTACATCTTTAAATTACAAAAGAGAGTAAGACGTGAACGTAGCTAAATCAGACTTTTATTGTTTTGTATCATCATTCATGCATCATATTCACATGTTCATGCATTGCATAAACCCTCGTTTTAGTACGAGATGGTTTTAGGCTACCATAGTTACTTATGCACCCTTCGAGAGGAACGACTTACTCATTATGGCTCCTTGCCTAAGATGAGCATAGAGGACAACCTCTCACCCAATGATTTGGCCCGTCATGCAGCTCCATGAAAAGCCTGGGAGTACTCTTTTGCCTACAATCCTTCCGCAAAACAATGAGAGCAATCCTACATCATTGTTGTCAAAACAACTAAACACCACAAACATAAGCCAAACTATAGTGAAATTTATAATTAATGCTATTAGGCAAACTCATACATATGCATTTATTTGCTTACTTGTCTTATATGTCTTCGTGTAATGTGACAAAACCAGATGGTACGTAATGTAACATGACCAAAATTGACCAGATGTGACCAAAATACAAAACTTGCAAACAAAATGTCTGACAAAATGCCTTGCGTCGCCCATAGTGGCGCAAAAGGCCCTTGTGCGTCGCCTTTAGTGGCACACAAGGCAGTCTATTCTTGGACTGGTTTCTAGCCTTTCTGCACATGCACAAATTTTGACCTGTCTTTTCAAAATTTTGCCAAATTTCGATATTCTGCAAAACTAGATTTCTTTAGTGCTAAGGAGACCAAAACTGTTTTGACAAACAACGTGTTTCCCTTTATAAGTCTTAGATGTACAAAATTGACTTGTCATACAAAGTTTCTAAATTTGTCCAAAATTGTTAGCCAAATTTAGGATTTTCGCGAAACCAGATTTCTTTAATGCTAAGGAAGCCAAAACTGTTTGATAAACAACGTGTTTCCCTATAAAAGTCTTAAATGCTAAAATTAACCTGTCATTCCAAGTTTTCTAAAAATGGTTAAACCTTTGTGTACAAAAAGGTCAATATTCATTTCTTGGTCATATATGTCTATGTGTGTAATCCCCTATGTGCAAAATGTTTTGACTACATTCAAAAATCTTCACCCAAAAATTTATTAAGTGCTAAGTAGATCAAAACCGTTTTTAGAAAACGACGCGTTTCTCTTTAGAAGTTTTTATGTGAATATTTTCCTTATGTGTCGATCTCAACATCATTTAAATATGCGCTTCACTATGCAAGTGCACTATCCCCATATCACGCCTCACCATGTAGGCATCTGCTATCATGTGCTTCCCCATATAAGCACTTCAATGCATGCCTCATCATGTAGGCATTCAATCATCCATGTGTTTCCCCATGCATACACATACCCTTTCATTCACGAGCTACCGTATGCAAGCGCTTCATACTTCTCACTTCATTGCATGCCTCACCATGTAGGCATTCCATCATCTACGTACTTTCATATACAAGCACTTTCCCTTTGTCATTGCATGTGCCAATATGTGATTACTTGATATCTTGACGTGTCCATATGTGCTCAAAGTTGTGTCCTTGGTTAGTTGACATTTCTCATAAAATGTTTTTGAGCCCTCTAAAATGTATTTAAGAAATTGTACTATTGAGACTTACTATTTCCATGCTTGAACTTAGGACTCACACTCAAGCCTGTCCTACTACATTGGTGCAACAAGTCACAATTCCTAGTGCACACAGACGTGTCAATTCCATAACTCTTTACAAAGTGTCTCGTTCAATTCCTACTAAGCATCAACATGCAGTTGTTGGTAGACAAACTAGACCTCATGATGAAAAAATGGACGCTATCAATGCACGCCTAGTCACCATTGAAACCAAGGCAAAAGAGGATCACAAGCAATTAATCCTCCCCCAATCCCATTCTGAGCAAAATTGAGCAACTGGAGAAATTGTTACGTCAATCCAACTTAGGGGGATCATACTTTGATATCGAGACAGAATCTCGCGACATTTGGAGCGAACTCCCTAAGAAGTTCAAACCTGATGGGTTACCTAAGTTCAAAGGGACTGAAAGTGACATTATATGTTGGCTCATTCAGTCACCATATTATATGTTATGAACCCACTGAAATTCCTATTCGAAAAGCCGATTCTTAATGGCAAAATCTTAGGATGGACAATGATGTTGGCTGAGTTCGACTTAACATTTAAATCGGTCAAGACCATCAAAGGACGAGCTATATTAGATTTCCTTGCTGACCATCCTGTTAGCGAGGAAGACGGGAGAACATATGAATTCCCCGACGAAAGCATAATGATAACCGACCAGGAGTCCAATCAAAAGGGATGCGGCGTTGGTGCCCTTATTATTTCTCCTGATGGGGCACAATACCCCATATCTGCTAAGGTTGATTTCGAGGCAACAAACAACACCGCAGAATACGAGGCCTGTATTATAGGTATCGAGGCCGCATTACAACTCGGGATGAAAAGCTTAGTAGTATACAGTGACTCATCTCTATTGGTCAATCACATGATACGAATTTGAAACGTACGCGATGAAACCTTGGCCCTTTACCAAGGGCATTTAGATCAGCTAGCAGCAATAATGGACTACATTAAGTACATTTACCTGCCGAGAGAAGAGAATCAATTTGCAGATGCGTTGGCCAAACTATCCTTTATGCTAAACATTATAGACGACATGGCTTTCATGAAACTTATCGTGGGTAGACAAGATAGCCCTGAATATTGCAACTCCGTGGATGAAGACAGAACAACTTCAGAGGAACCATGGTACACGGACATCCTCCGTTTCTTAACTTCGGGTGCATATCCACCCAATTCTTCGATACGAGCACAACGCGCCCTACGTTTACTTGCGGCACAATATACCGAATATAAAGGAGACGTTTGCAAGAAAACCACTTTCAGAATAAATCTTGTCAGTGTCTCTCAAGAGAAAGCCAAGAAAATTATGCAAGAGGTACACGACGCAGTGTGCGGGCCACATATGAATGGCAGGATGCTCGCGAAGAAAATAATTCGACTAGGATTTTTTTGGAGCGCCATGGAAAATGATTGGTGCGAATATGCAAAGAAATGCTTAAAATGCCAATTATTTTCCAACCTCCAACATGTACCTCCTAGTGTCCTTTACACCCTAACTTCTCCATGACCATTCTCTACTTGGGGAATTGACCTTATAGGGCAAATACACCCTTCGAGAACGGGTGGACACCAGTTTATCTTAGTCGCCATTGATTACTTTAAATGGGTTGAAGCAACTTCGTACGCTAATATTGGAGCCAAGCAAGTGGACAAGTTCATCCAACAAAACATTATATGTCGATATGAGGTTCCTCATGAGATCATCAGTGACAACGAAAGACATTTTTCTGGAGAAACTGAAACCCTCCTAGAAAAGTACAAGATCAAGCGTCACTTATCCTCGCCCTACTGACCACAGACTAATGGTGCTGTAGAATACGCGAACAAGAATGTTATGGTCATCCTGACTAAAATGTTTAAACACTACAAAGAGTGGGCTAATAAAATTCCATTCACATTATGGGGATACCAAACTTCTATCCATACCTCCACGGGAGCAACTCCTTACTCCTTGGTATACGGGATGGAAGTTGTCCAAGCGGTCGAGTTAGAGGTACCTTTCCTTCGGATTGTCCTAGAAAGCAAGTTACCTGAGGCAGAGTGGGCCCGAGCCCACTACGAAGAATTAGTCTTGCTAGATGAGAAAAGACTACATGCTCTAGATAATGTTTAGATATACCAAAAACGAATGGCACGCTACTTCGACAAGAAGGTCAAGCCGCGTAATAATCAAGAAGGTGTTCAAGTATTAAAAGAGCTTCGCGCGCCAAATACGGATCAAAGAGGAAAGTTTAAGTCTAAGTGGGCTGGGCCGTTCCAAGTCAAGAAAATTTTGTCTGGAGGTGCAAATATCCTAGCACTCTTAGATGGCAATGAATTATCAACACCTACCAATCTCGATCAATTAAAACGATTTTATTGCTAATTTTGGTAAAGTACATCGAACAAAGTTCACTTACAACTTTAGACAAGCTAAGGCCCTACCTGAGCAAAGCCGCATGTCCACCCCAAATATGCGTAAAAATATATGCAAAAAATAATAACAACTCTGACACATGGAACGAACTACGAGGTGATTTGATTCCATATCATTTGGATACTTAGGCAGCATTTATTGCTCAATCCCATTATTTGTCAGAATATTAATTTGCATGCAAGGTAGTATACTATTAAAAATACTATCTTTAATATATTGATCGAAATTCCCTAAAAGGCAATTCGAACACAAATAAGAATAAAAGTTCACAACTTGAATTTAAATTCTAAGTGCGCGCGCAGGCGCTTTATTTCTACTCTGGCATAAATAAAATAAAGAGGATGTCCTACTCTAAGCTAGCTGCAGCTCGAGCCTCCTCTGCATCATACTCTACCTCTGTCATTGGTGCAACCATTATCAAGGGAACCACGTCATCAATAGTGTCCTCATAGGTGCCATACACATCCGGAGCGATCATCAGAGCAAACAACTCATCTTCTCCCATAAACTCCTCTTCACTTTCCATAGTTGCCTCTACGCAATAGAAGGCTCCTTGCTAGAGTCCAGTAGCCTAGGCTCTTCCACAGCTGGGGTCGGCTCGACAATATTCACCTTTGGGGAAGCATCTACCTCCATGGGTTCCATCACAAGCACATCTTCCTTAGCCACAGGGGAGGCTGAGCTAGCCTCTGTAGAAGAATCGCCCCTGTAAAGGCGAGGCTCTTCCCTTCGAACGGGTTTTGGTCGGTACCTCTTCTGTTTAGGGGGCATGGGACTGTTACCCTTATCCTTAGGATTAGCTTGTTCCTTAGGCGGGGTACGTCTACCCTCTTTGATGACAACTCCAGCAGCTATGGGGGTCTTCTCGCCAGCTCTAGGGTCATCTCTCACTGGCTTGTCATTCTTTATTAGAACACCATAAAGGGGCGTCCCTCATAGTCTCTTGGCGTTTCTCCTTCTGGTTGAGCTTGTTCTTGCTCACATATCTAGGTGTCCTACCCTTAGGAGCTTCCTTGGTCTGAATAGGACTTGGTTTAGAATCTCTCCTAGGAGCCTTAGGTGTCTTCGAAGTTCGAGACTCCTCTTTGTCAGCTAGGCGGGCCTCATGCCTTTCAGCAACAGTTTTGGCAGCTATCCAATGGCGGTAACTCTCAGATAAGGCTATCGAAGCAGGTGTAGCTGGCATAGGAAGCAAAGTTCCGCTGGACCAATAACCTTCCCATTGAGCAACAATGACACTGGTAATGGTAGTCAGGTGTTGTGACACCCAATAATTTAGGTCTATTAGTGTCACTATTTTATTGGGCATGTTCGTATTTAGAGACTATTTTTCGAATCAAAGCATGTTTTCCTCGTTTTAAAGTTATTTGACGTATTTATTATCAAAAGACTTCTTGTTAATTTATACTAAACTTTTAAAGCCCTAAAATTTCGTGTTGTATTTTATTACGATGTTTTATAACGTATCGGGTTTTATTTACATCGGAAATCGTTGGGCTCGTATTTTAATCGTTTTAAGCATCTTTGGGCTAGGAAAAGGACAAGATGGGCCAAGCCCATCCACCTTTCTCCTCTCCAAACCGTCCAACTAGTAACAAAAAAAAAAAAACACTCCTCTCATTCATCAGACGTACATTTCAAGCAAAAAGGAGAACCTAGGGTTGCCTCTCTTCTCTCCTTTGCATCTTTACACCATTGTTGACCTCTCAGGCTTGTAAGTATCATAAAACCTTTGTAAAACACTATCCTAGCATGCCTACTATGTTTTTAATATTTAAAAATATGGTTTTGATGTGTTTTGTATTTTAAAGAACCTTCTTTTATGATTTTAATCATATTAAAACATGCCTACTTGTTTTATATTATTGTATTTATGAATTTAAAGTATTAAGCTTTGTATTTGGCATGATTTTATGTGATTAGCATAGGGTTTAAGGGTTTCTAGGGTTTAGGGTTTTGTGGCGTTACATGCGCATAAGGCTAGGGTTTTAGGGCTTTGTGTGTTGCTGGTGGTGCATGGTGTGCCACAGTGGGGGCTATATGGTGGTGTGATGGTGTCGGGCTGGTGATGTGGTATTCGGTGGTAGGCCGAGGTGAGTGAGGGAGTTGTGGTGCGCTAGGGCGCAACGGCACGCGCGCGTGGGCTGCTGCTGCTTAGCCGCGGGGTCTACTGCTCCATCCGCACCAGGTGGACCACGCGGTGGCGCTGGGGCGTTGTTGTACGGGTCGGGTGCAGCGGGTCTGCTCTGGGGCTGTGCGGGCTCGGCCTAGGTTGGGCCGAGCGGTTTTGTCGGGTTTTGTTGCGGGTTGTTGATTTTTTTGTTGTTTGTTTTATTATTATTATTATTATTATTATTATTATTATTATTATTATTATTATTATGATTATGATTATTATGTTGTTGTATTAGTAATAATTAATAATACGTATTTTGGTATTAGTACTTTGTATTTTAAATACTAGTATAGTATATGTATTTTATACAAAGTATTTTGTATTTAATATTTTGTATTTAGTATTTTAAGTATTGTACTTGGTATTTGGAGTATTGAAGGAGTTAAGTTGACTTTTGGAGTATTAAGGTTGACTAGCTTAGTTTGGGTTGACTTTTAGAGGAAAAGTCAAGATGGTAGTTTTAAGGTCTTTGTAGTATGTCTTAGGTTTTACTACCTTTGGTATTAGTTGTATAGTGGCTTTTAGTTATTAAATTTACTTAAATTCATTGTGTAGCGTGGGGTTTCTCGAGGCGTTTCCTTAATTAGTCGATAGCTGTACAAGTCTAACTTTATTCCCCGAGGTAAGTGGATATACTAAACACCCTTGTATATGCTTGTGTGTTGGTGAATATGTATGCATGTGTTCTATGCTCTACTTTATGTATTATATATATACTGGTATTACGTATCATAACTGTAGCTGATCTCTATAGTTAATCATTAGAGTAACATTAAACCTGAGAGAGGAACCCGAACTCCTCGTCTATAGTATTTCCCGGAACGGTGCTCTTACAACCGTTACGTTGGAAGGTGATCACTTAAGTATATAGATAATGACCGATACCTCTAGTGATGTGTGAAGGGGTAGGACCCTGACCACGAATTTATTACGACGTATTTGTCAATCGTATATATTCTGTATGTATGTATTGCTCATGTATTGAAGTATTTATATTATGTATGTCGTTGCATGTATTGCATGGTTTAGTTATTTGCTTACTCAGCATTGCTCACACTTAAACTGTTTTGGATCGTTCCCCCTCTGGAACCTGTACTATGTGGTGTTTTGGAATACAATTGCAAGTAAAGGACACGTTTAAGGGCATTGCATTATGGAGGAATTTCCAAGTATTTTCCACGAAGTATGACCCTGTTTTGGCATGATGCCTTTAGAACTATATTACCTTCGTATTGAGGAACTTTGAAATGTATTTCATTAAGTTTGGTTAAGTATTGTAAACCATTTGAGAGGTTTTGACTTTAAGAGAGCTATTTGATTATAGATGTATTTGTTTTTGATATTGGAAATAATGTTGAACTTTGTTTACCAATACGGCGTTTAGTTCTCTAAACCCCAAGGTTTCGACCCTCCGAAAGGACGAACCGTCACAAGTGCTGAGGCTCAGTGTCAATATCAGGAACCCTCTGCTTGTGGCCATATTGCCTTATCACGCGACAAGGAAAGAGAGCAATAGTGAAGGTCAAGCCCGGAATGCGCATGAAGTTGTGAATAGGCCCAACAATAGCCATAGAAGAGATACTCCACCACGGCACAATCCAATGGATCATAGGCCCGTCTCTAGCCATGAAGTGCTTAAGCCACTCTTCTCTTGTCTGGGGTGAGTAATGTCGAGGCCTCATAGTGAAACTGCGGAAATTATATTTGGATGACTCAACAAGGGGCTCGATCATTCTCAGATGCTCTTAAAGCCAAATCTGTAAAAATTCACGAAACTAGTCAGAACAGGTCACACACAGATGCAAACAGAGGCAAAACAAACACGGCGCCTACTAACGAGGCGCCATGTCCTGGCGCCTACTAAGCAGGCGCCTGGTCCTGGCGCCTTCTTTTATGGCGCCGACTCCAGAAACACAATTTTCGAGGAAATACCTGTAAAATTAGGGGGCTTCCGAAAAATTTCTCCTCGGGGTTCTGTTTTAGATGTTCCAGACTAATCAGAGTCTCAGCAAGCACCATGGGCATGGGAGTCATACCACTTTCCATCTGTTCCACAATCCTTATCAGCGAGGCATTACCATTATTGTCTCCATTAGATACAAAAAGGCACTTGTTCAACAGACAAAAATACAAGGCCCTTCCTTTATACTTGTTTTGTATCAGATTATCCGTAGCTGGCGAAAACCTTTGCACAATTGTAACAAGATCACATCCTCCACCAAAGCAAAACTAATGTATTTCACCAGCTGGAATTCCAAGTAGCATGGCAAAGTCTTTGCGATAGGCATCCTGCAGGATGGGTACAGTGGTCATAGCATTGCTGGGAAAATTGATAATAACACCAAATTCTTCAGGTAGAGGGCACAATTCATGGTTTCCAAAGCAAAATACATGATGGCCTGCATCCCACACATCAAGGGCAGCTCTCAAGAACTCATAATCAAGCTCAACTAGCTTTAGGGACAACAATGCACTTAAGTGATAGGAGGCAACCTGCAGCTTTTCCTCCTTAGTTAGCATGTTCAACTAGTTGGCCAAGGATCTCTCAAAGGATTGGTTATTCATCTCACTTTTCGGGGGGTTTAAGAGGCTGATACTATGAGTGTTATGAATAAAAGCTCGACAGAAGGCTGTTTTTATAACACAGGAGGCACGCGAGAACCTTTAGGGTACTGGCGCCTACTTACCAGGGGCCAAGGCTGGCGCCTACTTTCTAGGCGCCAGGCCCAATTCGGCTTCAAATGGATTTCAGACGCGCGTTTTCATGATTTTCGGCTTGTTTTAGAGTATCGAACACTTTGGGCTGCTGTTTCATGTTCTAGTGCTCCACATTAAATAAATTTTTTAATTTAATTATTTCATGGACAAACTTTGTTTCTTTCATTCTTTTTTATTTTGGGGAAGCGGGCTTCCTGAAAAGCCACCTAAACCAATATTACAACTTTTCATTCTTTTTATTTTGGGGAAGCGGGTACCCCTACAATTTTTTTGCAGAATTGTGCTCCAAATATTTATAACAAATGAAAAGTTAGGCTTTTCCAGTCAAAGCAAGGTCAAATATGTCTTAATCGTCTAGACAAAATGCCAAGTAGTACAACTTACTACTAATTCGGACAGACACACTACAAGTCTATCCAAATTCAAGTACATCAAATACTAAATATTCAAAATACACAACTACTACGAATAAAACAGGCACAAGTCACCGCATCCCGGTAAAGCTATGCCAAATGTCAGCAATGTCATCATCCTCGTCATGAGTCTCACTCAAGCCCGCATCGTCAGGGACACTCGTGCTAGCATCTGAATAGCCAGAACTGAAAAAGCTAGAAGGTCCAACAGACTCTGAGCATGGCCTAATGAAACTATTACTGCCCATGAAAAATCTAGGAGGCACACTAGCCCATGGTTCAGAACCTTGCCTATAAGTGCTATACTTAGCACTCTCATGACCCTCATGAGGAAGAGCCCACCTAAGGGGAACAACAGCAATCGGCTCCCGAGAACCAGTCGGGACGTTAGCACCTACATCATCAGACTCAAGGGGATGCTGCCCAGCACGATCTCAGCTCTGACTAGGCTCGGGGGTCGTCTATCTGACCGGGACTGAACACTACGACTACGTGAGAATGCCTTCTTCAAGAACCTAGCAAAGGACTGAGCCTTTCTATTCCAAGAACTAGCATGGCTCGCCATGATGGTATAAGAACGTACGTCCACCTGATATACATTCAAAAGTTAGCACTCCAACACTAACTTTAGCAAAGATAAAAAGCAATACAAAGTGATACTTACTGAAGTGGTCCCCTCCGCCAGAGGAAAACCCATGTTAGTACCAGGAGTAACTAGAGGAACAGGCTCCACAACTCTCTGCCCGCTGTCATCTCTATACCTAAGGACAAGGGGAGGTATAGGCAAGTCTCTAGCCATCCTAATCTCTTCATTAGGACCATATGCCACGGGTGCCAAACGTGTGGCAATGAAGAAGTCATAAACTGTGACACCCCACCCCATGAGAATGGTGTCCCACATCGCTAGATGATGGGTGGATTAGAGAGTTTATAAGAGGTAGCACACACTATCATATCAACAAGGCTTTCCCCTTTTAGGCTTAAGTGAGGACAAATGGGCTCTAGGGGGGCAACACATGTATTTATGGGTTGTGTTGAGACTGGTGGTGGGTCAAGTTGTTACAAATGGTAACAGAGCAACCCTGCGACCGCGAGCTGAAC
>CAAKMY010044513.1:0-14730 GCA_901111285.1 Corrigiola litoralis | reverse complement strand
TTGAGTTCTTTAAGTGGGGTAGTCTGTGACACCCAATGAGAATGGTGTCCCACATCGCTAGATGATGTGTGGATTAGAGAGTTTATAAGAGGTAGCACACACTACCATATCAACAAGGCCTTCCCCTTTTAGGCTTAAGTAAGGACAAATGGGCTCTAAGGGGGTAACACATGTATTTATGGGTTGTGTTGAGACTGGTGGTGGGTCAAGTTGTTACATAATCCGTCTGCTGAGTCAAGTAGGCATATGTATCATAACCTGCCAAATCAGCATTTATGATCATCTGACTGAACATGGACTCAGGCGGAGCCATAGGCACTCGAAACAGAGGTGCAACATCCACCTGATGCAGGAGTCTCTTTCCTAAATACCATACTGTACCACGATCTCTTACTAGCAAAACCCTGCGGCGAGACAAAGCATCAGCAGGAGCTACAGTCTGACCCCAGACATCCTCCAGGTGTCTCCAAGGTCTCCACTCCACCTATTAACAAGCAAGTTAGACGACAAGAAAAATACCAAAAATGCAAGGGTAAACAAGCAAAATACCTGAGCCAATGTCAAGTTGCGCATTTGAGTACGCATAGCCATAACTGTCATCCGTCACGGATGCCTAGTATCCCCCACGAGCACATGCTGGAAACAAAGTGGCATAGCTTTTTAGATCGAAGATGACTGGAAAGACTGAGAATAGCCACAACTGCAACAAAATGAAAAAACCTAATGAGTGTCAATACGGCGATCTCAAAAGAAAATCATAAGCAAGGAAGAGAATTACCTCAATGATCTTCCAGAGACTACCACAACCAATGCTGCTGACTAAGCTGCTCGGCCGCACATATCGACGAACATACCAAACAAAAGTGGCATAACTTGCACGGCCCCAGTCCGTTACTCTGATTGAGTCGAAGTCCCTCAACGAAGGCAAAAGACGAAGGAACACTCTACTGCCACAGTTACCGAAGACAGTGGCATACATGAGATATAGCATGAACAACCATGCACGCTGAGTAGTGGAAGTACCAGCAATGTTTCCCCCAGCCAAGATGTCATACAATACCCCACGAGCAAATTGAAGCTTCCCAGCAGCAGCCACGCTAAGCCCTATCAGCTCAGCAACAAAGGGCTGGTAGCTACGGAGGCCATAATCCCCCAATACTGGCTCTCTCAAACCTTAGACTCGTGAGGTAAGCAAAGTCATTAGGAATGACAAAGAACTCTCCTACAGCGGTATGCACGGTGTTGATGGTATCCCAAAACCGCTCAAAAAAAGCTCTCATAAGACGCCTGTCAGACTGATCAAAAAACAAAGATCCTAAACCAAGGATAAAAGGCTCGAAGCCACAGTACCTCACCACTTCCTTCACAGCCTCAGGAAGTGCCTCATGCCACAAAGTATGGACATCTCTGATGTTACCAAAACCTCGAAATACACCGGCATCCTACGGACAAGACAACTTTCTCACTAAGGAACAAAACTTAGTACACCTATACTAAGGAAAAATCTGGACAGAAAATCATACCGGCTTGCTAGTCCGAGCTCTAGCATACACATGATCATCAGGTTGCAAGAACAAGTTGTTTGGGTTCCACCGGTCATTTGGAAACTAAGCATAAAACTGCTCCTCCTGTTTAGGCTGCTCAGAAATGTTCATATTCGCCATCCTGGGCGATTACAACAACAAAAAGGGTTCTCATAATCCAAACTATGCTCTAAATGGGTCACACCAACTCATTTAAGCTATTGGAATCACCTAAAGTCCAAGTTTATTACTTAAACCCCTAATTAGTCCCTGATCCTAATTAATTAAAAAGGGTACTTACACATACTAAGTACACCTTAAACACCTAGAAAAATTCATGTCTATATTTAGGCATGGGTTTTGTTCTCTAAAGTATGCATCTCATACATAAAAATCATGGTTCACACTAATCATGATAATTACCTTAATTAAACACTAATTAAGGCTAAACTTGAAAATTGCATCTCCTAATCTAATCAACGGAATTGCACCAAATTTTAAAGGGATATACCTTATATGCCCAACAACGCTTCTCCAAAGTGGCGTCGCCAATGGAAGCTCCAAACTTCTACAATGGTGGTCTTAAGTCCAAGAGCATTCTTACTTAGCCATTTTTGCCCAAAACCATCACAAATCAACAAGAAAACAACAATGGAGTGTTAGAAATCATACCTTAACACTTCTAAAGGCTATCCAAGCTTACAAAACAGAGTAAAAATTGAGTTTCTAGACCTTGATACGGCCGAAAATGGTGAAGGGGTAAAGCAAATGAGGTTTTCGGCCTCCCCTAGTGCAATCCGCCCATTTAAAAGCAAAAAAAAGCTAGGCGCCACCTTTAGTGGCGCCGGGTCCCGTGCCCACTTATGTGGCGCCAGGTGGCAGCTTGCCCCTGGTCCACTCAGATTTCCCTTATCTTCGACATTTATCCAGTGGGGGCTTCCCAATTCGAAATATTTGGCCTCTGGCGCCAGTTTTGACAACTTTGACGGGTTCCCGAGCAATCCTAATACAAACGAACGGTAACGGATAGCCAAAATAAATCCGATAGGTATGCATTCTTATTCTTGAATTACCTGCTGCGCAAAATAAATTTCCATACAAGCTCGAATTTCAAACAAATTCAAAATTCAAAAGGCTCTCTTATACTTTAGACGGAAAACATTTCCAAATATTACGCGCTTATACGTGAGCGAAAAACCTCTAGCATTTCCCCAAAGCGAAATCATATTTTTTGCTTGCCGCAAAACACTTAGTCAATTTTGCACCCACGACGTGCATTTATACTTATTCATAATAAACTGACATTTTTTTCTTGCATTTATGCCTATGCATGGTTTTACAAAAAAACTCAAAATAGCTCTTAATATACATTTATGCCTATGCATGCTACCTGCTATGTGCTAAGTGCGTTTTCAACTAACGTGCAGATGAGTGGTGATACTTTGACCATCGCCAGGCATCATGCCTCAGTCAAAGTGGGGGATTCTGTAGACGCCTGAATCCGTACTCACGGAATCAGCCCTGTGGTGATAAATAGACTTTGCAATATGCCGTGTTGCATGACATTTCTTGGACGGGGGACCTACACCCGACCTTTAGCTACATCCCCTTCACTTCACAAACCTACCTAAAATAGCAGAGTCAAACTATAATGGTACATCACTACCATTTTAGTTACCGAGCTCACAATTCACAAAAACCCGAGTTTTACAGCTTAAAAGACAGCTTTGCCCTCGATTATATTTATTAACCTTTCAAAACACCGAGAGTTCTAGGAATCGACTCCCTCTCGGTAAAGCCTGATCAATTCATGAGCATCAGTAGAGCAAAGGCCACAAAATACATCTTTCAGCAGAGCAGTCCACTAAGGACTCGAGTTCCAAAGCTCAAACCAGACACCAGGCCTGCACAGAAGCAGACCTGAAAGCCAGGAGCATAGATAGGACCTAGCGCCTACAAAGCAGGCGCAAAGCCCAGTGCCTACTTTGGAGGCGCCAGCCTCCTATAGGGTTCCCCTGCTATATATACCCCCCTCATATCAATTCTGAGGGGTTCAACACTTTCTGCCTCCGAAAATCACCTATGTCTCCCTCATTTTAGAACCCTAGGTCAGCCTTGTGAGAGAGCACCTCCTTCCTCTCTTCACACAACTGACCAGCCTCTAAAACATTCCTAAAACCTCCATTAAAACACCCTCAATCACATAAAAAAGCCTTCTAAACACATCTAAACACATCCACCATTGCGAGGGGTCCATCTAGAACCCTTACCACCAAGAAATCAAGTGCAAGGCGTTATACATTGTCGCAGGTCTCCTGAGGGCCTCCTAATGGAGAACTCACCATTTTCATGCTTCATAAAAACTGTTGTAATAGAGTAGTTTTTACATGGTTTGCTTATTGTTCATTTTGATGCATTTCATGTCATTATCACCTAAACAACCACATTAATTAATCCACTAGTAAAGGAAAATGCAACCAGCAGGTGATGGTACATCCTACCATCACCCTATCTAGGTACTTTACCCCCGAATCTAGAACTTTGGTACCCTTTACCATAGGAGTCATCCATGAAGATGTACTAGATTTTAGCAAAACCTTGCTCCCATCTACATCTCCTGTACCCTCATGGGTCTGAGGCTAGATCTTTGAGGTTCGCGTTTCCCAAGGTACCCCAACCCTTGATGGCGACCCCAATCGATCGTACGGATCAGACCAGAGGCACATTTCTACCTCTGAAGCCTGGCGCCTACTTATTAGGTGCCAGACCTGGCGTCGGCTTGCCAGGCGCCGGCTTGCAAGGCGCCAGCCTTTCTGCCCCTGTTCCTTCCATTTGACACTTACCAGAACCAGGTAGAGGCACATTCCATGCCTCTGTAAACTGGCGCCTGCTTTACAGACGCCAAACCTGGCGCCACAGTTCATGGCGCTAGCCTCTGATCTGGTCCCTTTTTCCCCCTCATGCAGTGCACTGGCTCCTATCAGTCCTTGGGCACACATCCTGCCTTGCAGATCGGGTCAGCCATGAAACCGACACCATGGGAGCCACGAAGGCTTGGCCAAGGGGTCCATAACCCCCCAAGGCATACTCCCTATGTGGTAGGGCTCTCGAGCGTCCGTACACTAGCGAAAGGGGCCCGTCCCCGGATCCCGACTACGGGCGACAACGCTCACAATATCACATACAAACACTAATAGATAATTGGCTAAGAGTTAGTTAATGAGCTAATTACTGGTTTAAGGTTAAGTTTTCTACTAAAAATCTAGTTGTTTTAAGGTGGAATTAGCCCAACCTTGTGCAACTTGGAGGAGGTCTTCTCCATTGGAGACTACAAGGTAATGAGGGGAGGATCATTGCCCAAAGCATCTCAAGAAATTACCTTGAATTCGGTTGATCAACCTAAAGTTTTGGTGAGTAAAACGGGGTTTCTAGTACTTTTAACTTTGAATTTAACATGCCAAAACATNNNNTAATTAGTTGAATTAAGTAACTAATTAAAAGTGTCTAATTAGGGTCGTCATAACCTACAGGGAACAAACACAAAGTATGAGACTACGAGTCTGACGACTATATACTCCCTAAGAACCAATCCTGGGGCACAAAGCGATTTTTGCAAAAGCATGATTTTAATTCAAAATCATTTTGAAGGGAAAACACACCTTAAAAATCCTTTGTGTAAAGAAAAATGCATAACCACAAGCGATCTAGGAAACTTACTATATCGTTTCAATTGTTCAAAGCGATCGCATTAAATTTGCTTCCCAGTCATCGGGTCTTGTTAGCCGACAACAATGAATGGTGGTGTTAAACGAAGGATTAGGTACCTGGATAGGGTGCTATCCAATTTCACACTTGTTTGAATTTCATTATACAATTCCTTTAATAGATATGCGATGCTTTCAATAAGACCATATATATGTCATGGAAGACTAAAATCAAAGAACTAAATAAAGTGATTGATAAGAATTTTTATTACGCATCTCCCTTGAGTCTAAACGAAACTTCAAGGGGACCGATCCTGACTCACCTCTCTTTTTCTATTTACAGGTAAAAATTCCCAACCAATTTCCACTAACTTGGTTTATCTTATGAATTTTTTTTTTTGAGGAGATATAAAACCTCCTCGATGTATAATCAGTGGGAGGTCGCTTGTCTCTAATACACATGAATATTCTTTGTGTCTTCTAGATTTTAAGTGTCACTAGGATGCTTCTTCTACAATAGGGAATGTGACTATATCAACATGGTTATGATCTCTACAATCCTTTGGCTGCTCCTTGATACACCACCTTGTAGTAGTTATCGTTGAATGTACATTTTACAAGATATTGATTTGTAATACATATTTTAGTCTTTCTCCCTCTTTCAGTAAAATACAATATTCTTTTTTGAACAAAGAATATGATCAAGGCATATATGTGTTTAGAAAATTATAGAAGTCGATCAAATTATCTAACTTGACTTAAAATGAAGCAATTTATGATCAAGCTAGTGGAATTGATTTACAACATAGAAAACGAGAAGATTATGAATAAGTATTCACGAGCCTCTTGAAATGGACGAAAAGATCATCATTAGAAGCGTGTTTATGAATAAATACATTTTTGTCCAAGGACAATGTAGCAACAAAATTATTTCTAAGTAACGGTCTCTTTATGTTGTCTTAATTTAATTTATACCCAATGATAAGAACATAAGTTATATTTAAATTTTACTTTGAAGACAATTGTTACATCCCTGCGGCTTTTCTTTTTTATTTGTAATTTCAGCAATCGACACTACTCTAAAGTTAGGAGTCATGTTGATTTTTGGTAGGTGGAAAGTAATAGCACGACCATGTACGTAACATGCCTACTAGGAGGTTTTAAGGTTTTTATCTTTGTAATTTCGGTTACTTCGGATTTGGGGTGGGCAGATAAGAGGATTAATTCCATAAACTTGAATGGTCCAAGAAATATGTAAGTGGATCCAATAATTCGAAATTCATTCTTCCTAAGAAAAAGAATTAGAAGTTGTATCTCCATATATAAGTCCCTATAAAAGCAATAAATCCTGAGATGTATGACATAGTGTTTATCACATTATATACTTGATAAATTAGTTTGGGTAGTGTTTGAAAACTTGAATTTGATTTCAATTTCTTGTTTCAATTCAAGGCCTTGAACCAAATCTAAGTGTTTGGACAACTTTTTATATTCAATTCTAGAATGTCAAATCCAATTCTAGTGTTTAGGAATCAGTATAACTCTTATGATGAAACAAATTAAATATTCTTCTCAACATGACTTAACAAAAAACTAAGTATATGAAACAAATAATTCATACCTAAAAACCCCAAAAGACCTAACCATAAGCCCAAATCGTACCCTTCTTACCTTAAACAACCAGCACTGCAAAACTTAATTAACATTCTTACGCTAATCGAGTGTCTAGAACAAGCATGCCATCACCACAACTAGCATGACACAACCGCCACATGTTGTCGCCGCCTATGATAGTGTTCTTCCCGATAAAGACAAGTTTAGACATCAATTGACCGGATTATTGTGTTTTTTTACTAGATGTAAGCAAAAGCAAACTGATTTAGCATTTGAGGCTTTTTGTATCGTAGCACTTTGTTTGTGTCGAGCAAGGAATTTAGATAACAGATAAATAAATCGCAATCGAGCAACCTTGTCTTAAAGTCGGCGATGTTTCAAAACGCGCCAGAGTTTGACATCCGACGAAGATATGGCTTGCAAATAGGCTCAACTGCAAATAGGGTGATGTTGGTTGTGGTAGCAAGATGGTAGTATTTCTGATGGCGTGGGGAGTTCGGCCCAGGCAAGAAACATGGAGAGATATAATAAGTTATATGTTAGAAGAGAGAGTGGGTGACTGGGTGTGTAGTAGCAGAGAGAATGCATGGATGGTGTAGGAACTGAAAATGACAAGGGGGGAGGTGGTATTTCTTGGGTTTATTTAGTGTTTGTTTGGTTAACAAAGAAACCAGAATATCCCATACATGATGTTTCAATTCATAGGAAATGATACCTCAACAAATTTATGGTATTTTCCCAAAATTGTTTTAGGAAAAATTGATAATAACTACAGAATAAACCACAATTTTTCAAAACAACTACCTAATAAAACTTTTTTTCAAAACAACTACCTAATAAGACACTTCCGTTCTAAAATCCATACCACATTTCAACTCCGGCCAATAATATTAGAATCTTATGGTGTATTCCGGTCAAAAAATACAAAACAAATAAAAGTATCACCTGCATTTCCTTTCCTACCCCTACATGTTTATGATACCCAACTAACTTACCAACTTTCATTTAACTCACACTCTCCTCTTTTCTTTACTTTGTTTCATTCTTCCCCATTTTCTCTTGTTGTTCTCTTCTCATCTCCTCTCCTCTGTGTTGCATTGTTCTTCCATATCAATAACAGGTAAACTACTCTCCTCTCTACTTATTTCTCTCTTCGTTCTCTGCCTTCTTCTCTTTTCGTGCCCTGCTTCCTTTTCTCTTCTCTTTGTTTTACATTATTTCGCAAATTAGGGTTTTTTCCAATCGTTTTAGGATGTCAAGTGGAAGTTCTTCTAGTGCGAATCCTTTTCCCACCAAATGTCGTTGTCATTTCCCCATTGCAAAGGTGAAAGCCTGGACATATGAGAATCCTGGGAGAAGGTTCTTAGCTTGCAAATTTTACGACCCAGAAACTCAAAGGCGAGGATGCAAGATTTTTCGTTGGTTTGATGAAATTCAGACTAATTGGCAACGAGATGTTATCAACCAACTGATTTTGGAGAAAAAATTGATGGCAACTGAAACTGACCAATTGAAGGCAAATTTAGCCGAAATGGAGGAACAAAAGAGAAAGTTGAAGACTGACAATGGGAAATACAAGTCAAAGAATGAAAGAATGGGTGATGAAATTATGGAGTTGAAGACAAAGACAGCACAACTTAAGACAATTGTGGTTGCATTGTTTATTGTAGTTGTGATTTTGTTGTTAATTCTCATTTTAGCTTGATTATGGTGGATGATGGTTAGTGTAATATGGTAGTACAGGGTGGAACTAATAGACCCTTTTGTATAATCTTTGAGGTCATTATTTGACCAATTTTGTAAAACTCATCAAAGATTGAAATAGGAAGAGTTGATGTTATTTGTTTCAAAATTGTTGTTTTAGTAACCAATAGTGTAATGCAAGGCAAAAGAGCCTAAATTGAAAACAATGGCAACTTGACTAGATTAGGAACACAAAGCTGATAAATGCAAGGCAAAAGAGCCTTAATTCCATTGATTGCATTTTGTTCAAAACAACCACTAGTACTGGCCAATACTTGTTCAAAGATAACATCATGTCCAAAAAAACTACATAATCTTGTAGTACAATCAAACAAGTGCCCCAAAAAGCTACATAGTCAACTATAATTACACCATCATGGCTAAGTGAGATCCTGGCTTGTCTGGCTGCTCTGGCCTGCTGCTTGGATGGTTGCTGCAGCAGCAGCTAGTTGTCCTCTTCTCCTTGCTGCCTTCTCTCTTGCTGTTGTTGCCCATGCTGACTTGCTTTGTGGCCTGCCACCTTTGTTCTTGTTCACTGGGAGAGGGCCTTGTTGATTCTTGCATGTTTTCTTGTTGTGGCCGTACTGTCCACACTTTCCACATTTATTGGGTTTCCTTTGCCTTGGCAGATGGCTATGTTGTCCTTCACCAGCCTCCTTTCTTCTTTTCTTCTTTGATGGCCTCCCTGGAAGCTTTCTAAATGGAGGAGGCAAAGGTTGAGGGTTGGGTGTTTTCTTCCACTGCTTAACCCCAGGCATACCTTTAATGGCCGGTGTGTAAGCCATCATGTACCTTTCCTTGGAGTATGCATCATCCACATAATCTTCTACATTTTCCCTCATATGCAAGATGGAAGCCAATGCATGAGTGCAAGGCAATCCACTTAACTCCCATTGAAAGTATGAGCATGTTTTTTCTTTCAAGTCCACCACACAAGTGTCACCCTTGTAGTCCACCTCCTACTCATATAACCTAGATGGAGGTTATGGTGCAATATCTGACCTCATTTGTTGCCCACTTCAAGTATTGAGCAACATATGGCATGAATCTTCCTTCATAAACCTCTGCCCCTATTCTCTTCTCACAATTCCTTTTCATCACATATCTCCTCATCCACTCCATATGAGTTAGTATGGGCTTGTTCCTTGCATTCTTCAACACAGCATCAAAAGTCTCACACATGTTATTCAATAACATGTTAGACTTGCTGTTGGTGGAAAACTGATGCCTTGACCAGTGACAAGCAGGAATACTGTCAAGGTAACCATGAGCTTCCTCAGACAAGAACTTAATGCACTCCATTTTAGCATTAAATTCAACCTGCATATTAAATGTGTTTCTTCAATAACTAATAGCTTAGTGTATAACTAAACCTACATACGAAATTAAGCTGATAGTTGCACAAAAAATCTCACCTCTGTTGTAGCTCTGGCAGCTCTCCAGAAATGGTCCTTGAATGCTTATCTAGTAAACATCAACTTGAAGTTGGCCCAAATATGCCTCACACAATATCTGACCTCTGCCTTTGGCACCACAGCTTTCAAGGCATCTATCAAGCCTTGTTAAGAGCAGCAACAACAATAAGCAACAACAACAATGAGCAACTACAACAATAAGCAGCAACAACAATAAGAAACAACAACAATAAGCAGCAACATCAACTTGAAGTAGGTAAAGTAAGGGAAAAGTAATCTAACCTTTTGCCTGTCAGACATAAAAGTCATGCCTTGTCCTTCCTCTTTGCCAAGGTGAGTGATGTGAAGATCCAAAAACCAAGTCCAAGATTTTGTGTTCTCCACTTCAACCACAACCCAAGCCATTGGGAAAATGTTATTGTTCCCATCCTTACCTACTGCCACTAGACACATTCCTGGATATGCCCCCTTTAGATGGCAGCCATCTACCCCCAAGATAGGTCTACACCCTTGAAAAAACCCTTCCTTGCAAGCTTGGAGACAAATGCACATCCTCTGAAAAACTGGTGGAGGCCTATCAATTCTGTCTAGCACAACAAATGCAGAGGACCCAGGGTTATACTTTTTCAGAGCTGCTGCATAATCCCAAACTCTTGCATATTGATCTGCCCCATTGCCATATATTGCAAGCTTAGCCCTAGCCCTTGCTAACCAGCATTTACCATACTTAACCTTCACCATCAAATCTCTCCAAATCTGATCTTGAAAGGCTTTTATACTCCAATTTGGATCACTTCTCCAGTTTTCTAAGTACTTTTCAGCCAAAAACTAAGAAGTAACCTTCTTATTCTCAGTCTTAAATCCACAATTGTGTTGAAGATTCATGCTTTTCAGTTGAAAAGTATCCTCAAGCTTCAACTTTGCTGCATAGATCTTGAAAAAACACTTCTTCTTATTTGTAGAACACTCACATTTTCCAAGCTTTGTTCTCTTCTTATCCCATTTGCAACTACACCTATTCTTACAATAGGTTGTTATCCTAGTACAACCATTGTGGAGATAGTAGAAGTCATACCCTTCTTGAATTGAATGCCTCACCAAAGCTGATCTAAACACTTGTCTATTAGGAAATTTCAAACCCCTTTTCAATTCCATGCTCCTCTTGAAATCAGTATCTGGATTGAAGTTAGGGTTGAGATCAACCTCCTCATCTGAGTCTTACAAACTCCTCAAATCATCAGAATCCTCATCCACCTTTTCTGTTATCCCAATATCTAGATCATCTACACCCCACAAACCAGCAGACTTCCTTGTTTCAACAGCACACTCCTTCTCAACAACAGGCTCTTTTTGAACAGATTCCTTCTCAACAGGATCCCTAGTTTCACCTAAACTAGCCTGAACCTTCTCTAAAATGCTGTAGTCTGCCCCATTGCCAGCTTCAAACAAATCCTCCCCATCATCCTTATCTTCCTCACCATCTAGAAAATCTACATCCAGGTCACTATGGACAGAATTTTCATCCCAGTCTTCCTCTTGATCATCTACCTTTTCTCTTACTCTCTTCTTCTTGCTTGCCTTTGTTTTTCCTTTCCCTTTCACCTGTTTTTGGGTGCTACATGTCTTTCCTTTTCCCTTCACTGGCTTCTTAGAACCTGCAGACAAACTCACATCAGCCTCCCCATTTAGTGGCTTCTCAACACCAGCAGACACACTCACATCAGCCTCCCCATTTAGTGGCTTCCCAACACCAGCAGCTGTAGACACAGTAGCCTTTTCCTTAACTTGTTTCTCAACAGCTGTAAACAAAGTAGCCTTCCCCTTCAATTGTACCTCAACAGTTGTAGACACAGTAGCCTTCCCTAGTGGCACCTCAGCAGTTGTAAACACACTACCCTTCCCCTTTAGTGGCACCTCAGCAGATGTACACACACTACCACCAATATCATTCAATTTCCTCCTAGGAACCAACTTAGCTAGCCTATCATCATCAGGTTGTTTTTGCTTTTCAGAGGTGAAAAAAGAGTGTAGTTGTGATGTAAAGGGCTGCTCAATCACTAGTTTGTTCTTCGTAGGGCTTTTCTTTATTGTTGGTTGTACTTGGGGGGGTGGAATAATGGCCAGGGCTTCAATTGTTTATCAGTAAGGGGTGGCAATTTTGCAGGAGATGAATTCTTTGATTGTGGTTGTGGAGTAGGCCCAAATAGCACACTGCTACCCCCACTTTTATAGAAGTTGGGGTTTTTGCTCCTAAATGGGCTTACAAATGGCCTTAGGAATGACTATCTTGGCCCAACTTGTTGGGGTCGGACACTTACCTCAGTCACATACACACACACCATGTCATATTTATCCTTTGTCTTCACTAAGTTCACTATATCAGCCTCACCCAACAAACGAGTTCTACCAGTGGCCATTGGTTTCCCGTGCATCTTATACCAAATTTCATATGGTCTTTCCTTCATAATTCCCTGCACATTTCTGTCAATGTCCACAAACCTTAGCTCACCACTCCATCTCCCATTTTCGTGATATAATTCACCATGAACATACTCTGTTTTCCCTTTTTTTTATTGCGCTCAAACACCCCATTAACATAATACCTCACATCAATTGTACATGGTCTTGATGTTGTCCTACAATTTTTGATTCAATTCAAATTTAAAATTCGACAAAAATAAGCTTAATCATTCAATAACCCAACTAATTTATCCCAATTAAAAATAAGCTTAAGCAACCAAATTTGAACTAAATTAGGGCTCTAAAGAATAGTTAAATTCAAATACATAAAGAGTAAAATAAAGTGTGTTACCTGTTTTGTCCTTGGTCTGTGATGGTATTGACACCCGCCATAAATGCAAAGTAGAGGAGACCTTGCGTGCGCAGTGTTTGTGTCAGATTGCAGAGGAAAATTTCATCGAGAATTAATGAGGTTGTACTGAGAGAGAAAGAAGGATGATTTGGGGGGTTTTTTGAAAATTAGGGTTACAATTTGTATTATCAAAGGAAATGAAGGGGGAGGGGGTTGGCTTGGGAAGTATCAGACTTTGGAGGGAAAATAACATGGGTAATACGGTCAGTTAACTATTAAAATCACTTAAATGGCCGGAGTTGAAAAGTGGTATGGATTTTAGAACGGAAGTGTCTTATTAGGTAGTTGTTTTGAAAAAAAAGTTTTATTAGGTAGTTGTTTTGAAAAAGTGTGTTTTATTAGGTAGTTATTATCAATTTTTCCATTGTTTTATTGTTAGTGTGAAATATAACTTCCCATGCGAAATTTTTACTTACTTAAGGGAGACTAGGTGGACAAACATATGCCCCAACTACTATCCAATTTTAAACTTCGTATGATGTAAATAATTCCTTTCAATTGAACAACCACTTACCTTAGAAATTAATATCAGATCCATTTGTTTGACACTATATCTTTATGAAACAAAATAAATGTTCACCAAAAAAATGAAACGAAATAAATTAAGCTATATAGATTCTGCATAACCATCACGATCATCTCAAAACGAAGCATGCATCTGAGTTACTTCAACCAAACCATCCAAGAGAATACGACGACACTAAGACGCACGTCACAGTATTCGTACAATGTAGGACGATATGATTACAATATTATATCACTTAGCATAATACACTAATTGACCTAGTCAAAAAGATCCTCAATAGTATAGTATAAAGTTAGTTTGTTAATTATACAATACTACATCCTAAGAGTAATACTCCGGAATATGTAAATATGACTAGGGCTCTTCTTTCATGAGGAAGGAAGGAACCATATCCTGCAATAGCCCATAATCATCCGTTGGGAGCTGACGGTTGAAATGATGAATTTGTTGAAGGTGAGAAAACTGTGGAAAGGAAGAAGCACCACCAATATTTCCACCACCATGTCCTAGTTGAGCTAGTAGTTCGGGAGGAAAGTTCGACGATGATGGTGGTTGTGTTAACAAGGAGTAATGAGGTAGGAGCGCAGCAGCGTGGCCACGCAATGTGGCTGGGACTGGGTGGTTATGTTGGCCCTCATAGGTAGTGATCACCGTTGAGGGGTCTTCAAATGATCGTTCCACTCTCTTCTTCACCATGCACTTTTGAGTTGTGCACCGATAATAACTTCTGCAATATACATTACCATTATTTGTTAGTAGTTAGTACAAAGTTTAGTCTTAAACCAAGTTTAGCTACAGAAGAGGGTATAAAGAATAGATGGAACATGGGAAGGAACGGAAAAAAAAATTGAACGAGTAGTGAATAGTGAGCGACAGAAAAACATCGACTTCGTAAAAGGCATTGGTGGACAATGATTTTTACACTCCCTCATTTGATTTTTACACTTCTCATGTGGGTAGGAATCTGTGCTCTCACATGGATAGGGTGAGTGGAAGTGTAAAAATACTAATAGGGAGTGTAAAAATCAGTTTCTGGCATTGGTGCCTGAGTAATTAATTAGCTACTATCATTAACAACATTCAAACTTTTTGGCGCAATTGGAAAATGTCCAAATACAAAGACTTCAATCTTGAATCACCTACCTAATAGCTGTTCTAGTAGGGAGCTTAAACTCTCCTGCTCTAATGTAAGTATGTAACAAATTCCATTATTTGTTTGGGTGAGGGATTGACAAAAAAACCCCATGCCAATTTCTCTTGTCGAAGTGAATGATCCAACTTACGTGCAATAATGTACAAGTAGTCTAGACCATCTTATATATATATATAAAGG
>CAAKMY010044510.1:0-21890 GCA_901111285.1 Corrigiola litoralis | reverse complement strand
CCCCTCCCTTCCCCTTCCTCCCCCCCTCCAAGCTCATCACCTCCCCCTCCCTCGCCACCCGCTTCGTCAACTCCCCCACCGGCCAATCCTTCCTCGGCTTCATTGCCGCCTTATCCCACTCCGTCCGCGGACTCAAAATCTCCCACCCCTGCCCCCAATCCAATGTGCTCACCTCCATCCTAACAATCCTACACACTATGACCGACTGGGTGTCCGCCATACCCCCCGCCTCGCAATCCAGCCGGTATGGCAACCCCGCCTACCGCCTCTGGCACGAACAGTTATGCACCTCAGCTGATAAATTAATGCTTGATCACCTCCTTTCCAACAATGTCGAAATTCGGGGTTCTGTCGTTGAGCTTGTGCCGTACTTTACTGATAGTTTCGGCAATGCCAGTAGGATTGATTACGGGACAGGGCACGAGACCAATTTCGCGGCCTGGTTGTATTGCTTGGCTAGGCTAGGACTGATTACTGAAGAGGATTACCCGGCTGTCGTGTGTCGGGTTTTTGTAACGTACTTGGACTTGATGAGGAAGTTGCAGCTGGTGTACTGTCTCGAACCAGCGGGTTCTCATGGTGTTTGGGGGTTGGATGATTACCATTTTCTGCCATTTGTGTTTGGGTCAGCTCAGCTTATTGATCATAAGTATATGAAGCCGAAGTCGATTCACAATGAGGATATACTTGAGAATTTTTCCAAGGAGTATATGTATTTGTCGTGTATTCAGTTCGTTAGGAAGGTGAAGAAGGGGCCTTTTGCTGAGCACTCGCCGCTTTTGGATGATATTAGTGGTGTGCCGAATTGGAATAAGGTTAATAGTGGGTTGCTCAAGATGTATCGCGCTGAGGTCTTGGAGAAGTTCCCGGTTGTGCAGCATTTCCTCTTTGGTTCAATCATTCCGTGGTATGGCTTTTGTTTCTCTCGTCGTTTATTGCTCAATTATGATGATCACATGAATTTACTTTAGCTATGAATCCTAGTGTTGTTTGTTATTGGACATCGTATTTTCTAAATTTATGAGTCTTTGCCTATAGGATTCGAATCATATGATTTCTGCTTGTTTATAGTTTGTGTAGGGGTATTACGGAGTATGACTTTTCTAGCTTAGTTTCTCGCGCAGTTTATTGCTGATTTACGATTATCACATGAATTTATTTTAGCTATTGGGGTGCTGATTACCAATATATATCGGAGTTTCTCAATGTATAAGTCTTCGCCTATATGATACGAGTTATGAAAATTGTGCTTGGTTTTAGTTGATGTAGGTGTTATGTATTTTCTAGCTTAATTTGATGCCTTTTTGGGCTATGAATTAGTCGGATTGTGCTAATAGTCTTGTGTAGCTAATCCTATGAGCCTTACGCCCCCAGTTATTCCGTGATCTTTGTGGAATTTGTTTGCCGTCTTCAAACACTTTTTTGGCTAGAGATTTGACAATGTAGAGGTTCTCATTCTGCAAGCGATTGACCTACATCTGCCACTAGACCAACATCGTCTCAATTGTGTATAGTGGGCAGTGTACCCTGCTCTCGTGGCTGTTGAAAAGATTTATTTCTTGTCTTCTCTACAAGGAGTTTGAAAACTGTTGAATGCCATAGATCCTCTTGGAGGATAAATTGTTTATTTTGTAGATTACTTTAACTATTCCCACTGAGGTCGACTTCTCTATATGTTCATTCCTCGAATAGTTAAGATCTATATTTGGGACGGATACGTGGTGGGAAACAAGTATTATGAACTTGGACTTTCTTGAATGGAAGTTACATGTAGTTGCTGGTGGTAGTGTTTATTTTGCTGGTAAGGCTTATCTATTCAAGTTGGTGAATTTTGAAGCCTTCCCAACAAGTAAAGCCTTTCTTTAAAGGCTTTAGTGTCCTCCTTTCTGACAAGTACCGAATTTCATCTCAAGGTTCGGTTTACTTAGCCGGTTAGCCCTTTATCTAAGCTTGTCTTTCTACTAGGCTTTGTCACACTTAGGCATCTAGCGACTTTCTTGATTGGTTTCCTGTACAACTTTATGCTAATGCTATGTTGACCCTGAACTTGGCTTTTTCTTCGCCTTAGCATTCTACTATTGTTATGGTTATTTATAAGTCTATATCCTTGTCCAAACTTGAAATCTTTCGGAGTTATAGTCCCTTAACCTCACCCAAGGTTGATATGGTTAAATTATGATGTCATCCATTGTCCTTTTTTTTACTCGTAATCAAGGTAGGGCCTTGCTATGTTACAAGGTTGAGGGCTGAGAGCTTAACTCTTAGCTTACCAAGTAAATAAATATGCGCCCTCGTTCATTCCTATATCAAAATCACATTACCTGATCAGTTCTGGTTGACTAGGGAATCTCTTCTTAAGATGACTATAGCACCAATAGCGAGGTGTGAGTGCGACTTGAATGTCGCTGCATGGACAGGATTATCATCATTTTAGTTGCTTCGTTCTTCCACTGCATATTTACAAACTTCTATATTACAGTTCTGCTGTGTAGGACACCTTGCACCCATGGATAATTGAAATAGGGTTTGCAAAAAATAAGTAACTCACTCTGTTTCTGGAATAGAGCTGTACTGGGATCAACATCTCAACTCCTGGTCTAACTGAAAAGACCGAAAAGGGGACACATTTTGTCTTCTAAATCTCCAATTAAGTTTCCTATTTTGTGATCCAACCAAGGGTATATTGTCATGCAAGGGCCAAGTCATTAGCCACCGAGTCTTAGGCATCTGGTCTTTACTATGCTTAGCCAAGTCTTTTCGTTAGGGGTGACTCTCTATTGCTTTGATAGTCATTTATCCCTATTTCAGTCACATGATTATGTTTCCTTAGCGATAGTAGCATCACGTAACATTTGACATGCTTCAGGTGTTGAAATGGGTTCACCAACACCTATTTGCGCTCCAATTTCCTAATGGCCAGGCTTTGCTCGATCTCTCATCGAGTTTCTTGATCTGACTCGTCCTTTCTTCATCCCTTTATCCCAAGTTATGGATGGAGGCTCACTATTGTTGCTTTCAGTCCTTTTTTAATTTTGACGAAGTATAAGGACACAAAGACATATAAGCATGGAAGACATATAACAGATTGTTTAGTCCTTTTGAGGGAACTTCGTATCCGCTTTTGGAGTAGTAACGCTCTAATAGGGATCAAGGAAACAGGGAATTCTTTCTCAACCGTATCCTTCTCGTGCAGCTTACTCTGTATAAAGGCCAGTTCTTTGAACTGTTACCTGATGGGATCAACCCATCATTACTAGCCCTAGGCATATACCCATGATAGGTCATGGCTGCATCGCCCTGAAAATGACCTGTTTCTCTTGGTCATCTTTGAGTAAGATGCTATCTTCTCCTTTTTTTTCCCCAATTGTGGATTTGTCTTAATTTCAAGTGACTTAGGAGCATGTTCTCTAAAATTAAACTCCTATGTGAATAACTTTGCTAACCTTCGTGAGGCGCTTGGCATACATGGATCTGTTGTTATTTCCACAGAAATGCCTACCTTTTGTGAGGTTCCTCACGTTCATGGTTTACGCTGTTGGGGAATTCGACTTTTTCTGAGTGTTTTCAGAAGGTCAAAAATTTGTAGATTGATGCAAACCATGGATCCCTCTGAAAGATGTATTATTCGTTTTGTAGATCTGAGGTCAAGTTCTCAACATGCTAGTGCTTCAAATACTGGAAATCTATTTGTGAAACAGAAAATTGTTGGGAAACAAGTGAACCTGGACCTGCTTGAGAGAATAACATTGCAGAGGTAGTGCTTGGTAGAAAAACATGATTGACGGTCGAGGATTATGGCATGATAAGTATGAGAGGGTTCCTTGGGATGGGGAGGGGGTGGGTTGGATGACAATCTACGTAGTCTTTCAACTAGGCTCGTCTTTGTACTAGGCTTCGTCACACTTAGGAATCAAATTTAAGCGATTTTCTTTATTGGTTTGTTGTACAACTTAATATTAATGCTGTGTTGAGTTGGCATACATGGATCTTTCTTAATTGTTATAGCATGCCTACCCTTTCTGAGTTCCTCACATTCGTGGCTTGTACGCTGCTACGGTAGACCCCTTAGAAGCCACACCCATCCTTCTTCAATGACAAATCCATGGAGTCCAATCAAGTGACGATGCTTCAAAGATTTGATGCAAGCCTTACGTCCTTGTTGAGGATTTATTGTTTACTTTTTAGATTCTACTTATTGTTCCCATGAGGCTAAATTTTCTTCATATTCATTTCTTTATTACTGGAGATCTCTCTGCGAGACCGAAAATTGTTGGGGGAAACATGTAATATGAGCTTGGGCCTACTTAAATGAAGGTTACAATCCGGAGGTGGTGGTTGTAGGTTGCCCAAGCTCATTTGGGAGGGTCATGGCATGGCAATTACAAGAAGGTTCCTTGGAGTGACCTTAACTCACCTGAAAGGGAGTTGTTCCCAGTGGATCTGGGGTGTGCTTGTGGTTACAGAAAGACCCTGTGTTGTTGATCCTATGAGCTTTAGAGCGAGTTATTCTGTGGTTTTATGGGTGGTTGAAAACTTAATTTCTATCTTCAACACTTATATGGCTAGCAACTGCACATAACAAAGGTGGTTTTATGAGTACTTTTGGATGTTTAATCCTAGGAAATTTAGTGCCTGAGCCTGAGTAGTATAGCAAATTGGAGATGCCACATTACGGAGTCATTTGGGTGCTTAGCCTGACGAATGTGAGAGCTTGTGTTGCCATTTTATATTGTGGATCACGTGTTCGTTTTAACTGCTTGAGTCTCTCTTTATTTTGTGTGCTTAGCCTGAGCATATGGACTCTTTAATTGTATCAGTTTGAAATCTGCTCACTTAAAAACTGCAGTCTAATCTGTAGATATGCACCTGCAATTTTCAACATACTTGTGATATGTAGTTGTGAGTGTGTTATATTATTTGGAACTAGTATAGACCCCGTGCCATTATGGCACGGTTTTGTAGTAGGTTTTGTATAAATTAATTACTATATTAAACTTAGACTACATATTACTTTCATTACATATGCATTATTGAATGGTATATGATGGTATTTGATTACTTGGTTTGATGTGATTGTACACACGTATTGTACAATTTCACACATTGTCGACATGTTCAATAGTACCCAAGTAAAAGTATGGCGCTATCACTTATCTGTTTTATAAGTCACCCGCGTACTGTTGATATTTAAAATTCTTGTTGTTATAGGTGCAAGTTAAAAAGGAAAATATAAATGATCTTCTTCGAATTCTATGTAAATATGAATCTACTCTTTAAAATCTTGAGTTTGTTTTACAATATTGTGTTAATATATTACTCACTCTCACTCACCCTTTTGAATGGAAAAAATGAAAAATTGGGTGAATCAAATATAGTGGTACTTTTCAGATAGGGCATGAGCATGATGCACTAAATTGAAAAGCCCAAATATATTATTATTATATGACTCAGAATAATTTTTTCTAGTTCTTTTAGAGACAATATAGGCCAAAAAACACATTAGTTACGTTTGTTTACATGAATATAAATTAGTATTTTCCTCAGTTACTATAGTTAGTCTAGCAAAAAATAAAACAATATTAATTAGTTCAATTGTTTGTTACTTCATCCCATTAAATTCATTATATATTTCAAATTCTCTTACTACATTTGAATAAGACATGGAATCCTACCGTGGGTTTAGATTGCTTTAGAAAAATTGTATTAGTTCTAAAGAAACCTTAAACAAACAACATACAAAGACATTATATTTTGCTATAAGCAATCCTAAAAATATTGCATGAAAAGAATATTATTTTACTTGTCATTTTTAGAATAAGGAACTGGGAGATCTAACAAAAAAGTGATGATATAATATATTTTTTTTTGAGGTTTTTTCTTAAAATAAAGTAGGTAATACTTTAACCTAAATAGTTCTTTCCTAAAATATAATTTTATATCTAGAATATATATCTTACACAGAAAGGAGGAGAATATATTATAAATTTAGATTTTTTTTATTACTTAGAAAATTTTTAAGACTGACACGTGGCGTAATCGTTTACTGTTTTAGTATATAGTATAGACTATTATGAAAATGGCATGAAGGCTTGATTACGTTGTCTGGGATTCATGCTGGTTCTCGTCTGTGCCTCGATGTAGAGAAAATTATCTGAATTTACTTGCTGCATCCTGATTGCTGTTTTAATTGTCATCTTGATCCTGGTACACACACTGCCTTTTAGTTCATGCCCTTATGGTAATGTAAATCCTCGGTAAATTTAGTCCAATTTCGGGTAACTGGCTTTGCGCTCCTATTAGCGCATTCTACACTCCTTATGAGTGACTGCAATTTCCAACTTTTGCCGAGAAGGGGGAGTGTGAACTTTGGTCCCGAAATAATTCTCTACGATCCTAATTCTCATAACTTCCCTTTTGTACAATTGTTACTTTCGTATAACTGTTCTATTCCCTTTCCGAGAACTTGTTTAGTTCTTGTGCATACTTGTTACTACTATTTCCCTGTTCTGATTCTCATTTTCTTGTGGGATCAGGGAGTGGCCAGGCACATCTGTTTGATTCAGACCTTTGCTGAGAAGAAAAAAGATTGCTTCCTATATGGATATGGGATAGCTTGCTGACTGCAGCGGATGATGGTACTAGGATGTGTATTTTTGTCGTCTTGGGTCGCAAGAGTATTAATAGTTGGTTGTTATATTAAAACATAGATTTGGTACGTGCCTTATGAGTTATGATGCTCTTGTTACTTGTGACTTTGTGAGCATGTTAACCTGAGGTAGCATGTACTTCTTTAGAAAATGTTTTTCTTCACTTTTGTGTTACACGGGAAAGGTTAAGCACCCTTTTTATTGATGTAGGTGTGAGTTCACATGCCTTTAAACATTTCAGGTTTAACCTCACTTTTGGTGGGAAGTGAGAACTTTGTGTACAGTGTACACTGGGCTGGTTGTCGAGTTCTACTTCAAAAGCCAAGAATGCCTTTTGTTTTTGGGCCAGAAGCCCTGAAATATGTGAAGCTAGAAGTTTTCTAAAGTAGTAATGATGAAGGAATGGGTTATTAAGAGTGGACTAATAGGCAGGTGATCTATACAACTCTTCTTCAGAAGAAAAGAACAAACAAAGATGGTTTAAAAAGCTGAAGACTTGATTACGACCCAGCAAATGCTAGCAGGCACTTTTCATGTGTGTAGAGACTTTATCAGACTCATATGTTATCAATTAGTTATGGTACTTGTAAAGTTGCGAACTTTATCTTATCTACATCTTTGTAAACTAGTACTGGTACGAAGTAGTAAAGAGTTCATCTTATTTAATTCAAAGTTCCAAACGTAAACAAGTCTTTGGCGATAAATTCCATGCTAGGTAAACGAGGAGCTTCAAGATATATATTCTTCAATCTTCACTTAACTGGAAGTAGCTTCATCGTATGATTATTACTCTAGTTTCATGGACTAATAGTTGCAAGTGTTCAATAACCTTTTTTATAGATGAGTTTTCTAACTCTATTCATGGCACAGCCTCTCAAGCTTTATCAATCCAGTGAATTGAAATCCGTTGTGTAATCATGACCTTGGCTTGCCAACGGACTGTCAAGGAAGCCAACCTTTTAGGCATCTTGCAAACAAAATCCCTAGAAGCAGGATTGGAATTCCTGACAAAGAACTCATATGTTCAATGAGCGCTTAACCTTGAATTGTAGAGCTCTACACCTTCTTTGAGCTTCAATTCTTTTTAGATGAAATTGTTGTTATTATAAAGCAAAAATACCTAAAGTGTCTGTCGAGCACACCAAGTCACAAAAGACGGATACAACTGTAGGGAATCCCTCCAGGAGCTGATCGGGAAGTGCAAAGGGATCCACATGATCCAACATGACTGGAATGGTGCATCTGATGCGTTAGCTAGGAAGCCAGGGAAGGAGCTTTTGGAGTACAATCAGCCAGTAATCATTGAGCATATCCCGCTGGCCATTAGAGAACTATTTAAGGAAGATGTTACTATTTTTTGGCACAAAAACAATGAGGACATGACAAAAATTCATCGAGATTCTTCTTTTCCCTTTAACCCAGGAGGTTAAGGGAAGTTAATTGTAATAGTGTTAGTTGAACTTGGTTCCTTTCCTATTTATATCTAAGCATTCTATTCCTGCCAAAAAAATAATAATACCTAGAACAGTTGAGTTTCATACACCCATAACACCTCATAAGCTATGCCATCAAGGCATCACATCCCATCGCCCATTGAATACACCCAAAAGAATATAAACACCAAGTAAAGTCCCATACCAAACTTACAAATGACATCCACTAACAAAACTCAACCTATCAAACCGACAATTGACAATAAACACACACTTTCAATTGATACCCAAGTTTTAAAATATATCTCCATACATAGAATAAAATACACCTAGTATGAGCATGCGACCCTACTAGATGTAATTAAGAAGAAGCATAAAGAAATCAGTTTTACATCGGTCTGACACTTCAAAAAAAGATAGATTGGGCTTTAATGATTAAAAATAAATGAAGTTTCAAGATTAAAAAACACTATATTATTTTTCAAAACTCACATCCATTAAGCTCATAATTCTCTTAAAGTTCATGTTTTATCATAAAAGCTTATGTATATGACCATAAACATGACCGAGTTTTGGTCAATTTGATTGTTTTGCCTAACATGACCTTCAAATTTTTGAGGCCGCAAATTTCTAACATTTAATTAGTTAATGTATGTTTTGTTGTCATATACTATCATGTGCTATGAGATTAGTTCAATGGTGGGGTGCTCGATTTTTAAATTGAAGTATGTTCAACTCCAGTCTCCAGTATGTTATATGATAGTACTACTCATGATTAGACCGTCTTATCCAAGTGTTTCTAAGAGTATGATGATCACTTTTTGCATTAGCTGCTAGTAAAATAGTGGAAATGCTACTAAAGTTCTGTGACATGCATGCAGCATGTATATATATTCAACTTTAGAAACAGAAAGGATAGCCCCTTCCCTACATGTTGAGGGGAAAGTCACAGGGATCAAGAGCTCGATAATCACTTTAGAGTTTCACCAACTGTGCATGGTCATGGACATACGGCTAGTAGGGAAATGCCCCACATCACATGTTCGAAAAGGTTGAAGATGCAACTATATGTGATTGTCCTCCCTAAGTGGATTTTCGCCCATAATCCCACTTTAAACTTTAAAAGGAAACAACACCTTGGTTGTTTCGGGTTCTCAACATCAGGGACGACATTGCTCATCAAAGGACAATGACATGACGCTGGGTATATGCTAATGTACGTAGGACGGTAGGAGCATATTTGCCGGCTTCCATTACGTGTGACTCAATCCACCTAACTTTGTATGTAGGCCCTGTATTTTTGGACTGAATTTTTAGAAAATAGTGAACAGAACTAAAATCATCAAAGTTGTAAAGACTTTTATTAGAATATATCTGAAATTTGGTCTGAATTTTACAACCATTTAGTATTAGCTGAAAAAAGTATACAAATACACATCCAACAATATGTAAATCGGTTAGAAATTTATATTAGTATCCTTCCACCTCAAAAATGTATCTACTGGAATAATGGTGTACACATGTAACACATTGACAGCCATTTCTCCAACCAGTAAACTGGTAATAGAGTGATGATAACAAATCACCATCATGAAAGAGTCAAAAGGTATTAAATTTTGTTTGGAATTTGTCAAATTAGTGGCGACCTAGTGCCAAATGGCTAAAGGCTGAGATTTCTTTCACCGTTCAGCTACAAATGCTAAATGCAGCTTTGACCATAAGATATTATCAATCAAAGGCACCCACAAATTAATTGAGTGGCTCATACTATTTTCATGGTTAGTGAAAAAAAAAACATAATAATTAATATGTTCAAAGTATTTTCACTATGTAAATCTGATAAATACTGTTTGATTTGTAAAGTTCATTCTAGTACGTGAGATTAAAGCAGACCAAAGTATACCTCTTGAGACTTGAGATTTTGAGAATTTATAGAAGGCAGATGCAATTGAAAATCTAATGCCACAGTGTCTCAATTATTGTAAATCTTGACCTTTCATACAAGTCTCAAATCTTTTGTTTTGAGCTTAATTTTCATATGCTTGAAACTTTGACGTGATCCATGTGACAAAATATGAATAATAATCAAACAACACCGGCAATAAAAACTAATCGATCAAGATGGACTTGTATGAGAGATTTAATATATACACCGTATGAATAAGATTGAATAGTCTTGGTATTCAATTTTGATGTTAATCTTGGCAACCAAGGTTGAATAGAGTTTTGGGCTTGTTTGATTCGTTTATGTTCGCAAACAATTCAATTAATAAAATCCATATATATATATATTTTTATATTTTTATATATTCTTCTTTATGTTTGAATATCTTTATGTGACACTATCTCATTTTTCTACAATCAAAATGTGTAATTCAATTATCTTTTTCATTACAGGTTAGTATTTCTCCAACCCCCCCCCCCCCCCCCNNCCCACCCCCTAAAAAAAGGATAGTATATTTTTACATGTTAATTTTTCACACACAATCTTATTTGTACCTATGTATTTATCAAATAATATTTTCAATAAACGTGTCTTTGATATTCGCTAATTGATAAATAATGAGATTGAATATAGAAAATTGAGCTTGGTTAACACTCGCTCGATGTTAAATATAAAAACACGAATATGTCGATACTCGTCTCGACTTAATTCACCCTAATACTCACTTATACTACAACTAGTGCTTTCCTTAAACATTGTCCAACTCTACAAAATTGTGGTAATAGTGACATTTTTCACCTTTCAACCTCGAAATATGAGGTATGATTTTTATGTACAATCTAATGTCATGCGCACGGTACTAACTTTGTACATTTCTTTGATTTTTCATTAACCTTCTTCATTTGAAACTCGCTAATTAACTGAGATTAACTAAACTATCAGAATCTCGAATTAATTGAAAGAAATTGAAACTTGTGAATAAACGTAAAATAAAGTAGTCGAAACTTGAGCTAGATACCAAATCATAGCAACAAAGTGCAGCTAGTAAGAAAAAGGTCATGTTCTTTTGGATTGATTTTAAATTGAATTGGGTTGAACTTAACTGAACTTATCAGAACTGAGATGAACAAGACTCGTTAAAACTGATTTGAACTCATTAAAATTGAATCGAGCCTATTATATCTACAATAAGTTGAACTTATTAGAACTGAACTACACTAAACTGAACTTATCATAACTGAAGTAAATTATACTTATTAGAACTGAGCTGTACTAAACTGAACTTATTAGACATGGGCTGAAATCGGATTGAACTCATTAGAACAAAACTGTATTGTTCAGAAGTGAATTAAACTTATTTGAATAGTTTAGAACAGAAATCGTCAAAACCGAAGTGACCCTATCAGAACTGCAGTAAATTGAAGTTATTAGAACTGAACTGTACTGAACCGAATATATTCGACCCGGACTAAGGGCATGTTCTTCTCAACATATTTCTACTTATTTTCAGAAAAGATAAGATAAGTTCAGAATAAACCAACTGGATTGAACTCATTAAAACCAAACTAAATTGAACAGGACTAAACTACACTAGAATTACTGATTAACAAGTCCTAAAAAACGTTGCCGAAGTCAAGATAGCTTAGAGAAATTGAAAGAATATAATAATTCTAAACTGAACTAAAAATAGACGAACTCATTATAAACTAAATTCACCTAAACTCTCTAGTGCCCAAGTCAAGCGTCTAGACTACCTCTCCTAATACTTAATCAAGATTAATCTGACCATTACATGGCCTAAAATATTGTATTAACAACAGAAATGAGATACTAATAATAAAAAAATATGCATAGGAAGTAGCAAAAAGCAGAATCACTGTCCAAACAAGAATCCAAAAAGCAGTTAAAAAACAAACTAAACTAATCTCACCCCTAACTGTTAAATTTGAAATTTTAGATTTTAAGAAAAAGCCAACATCCATAATTAATAAATTAATTATCATTATTCTCCCAGATTTGAAACGTACACCACCATTAATAATTACTATTTCTAAAATTCACAAACATTTCCCCATTTATTTATTTATTTAATTTCCAAAAAAAATATTGCTTTGCTCACTCTTCTTATTACAAAGCCTTTTGCATAACATTTCCCCAACTTTTTCATTTTCTTGTATTAATATTTATCTCATTTTATTTAACACTAAAGTCTCAATCTTTACACTTGAAAAGATCCCATTTTACTGTTTTCTGTTGAATTCTTCAGATTTTGTTGTTTTTCTGAATTGTCAGAGATCTATATTTAGTAAAGGTCCAATCTTTGCAAAAAAAGAGCTGTTTTTTTTGGTGGGTATTTTTTTAAACCAAATTTTTTTGGTGAATTTGCTCTCTTTTTAATCTTTGAGCAATAAATTTTTGTGGGTGTGTTTTAATTTGCCCTGTTATTGGTTAATTGAGCTGAATTTTAGACTGTATATTGCATAGTATCAAGTATTATACAGTAAAGTGTAAGTTTTTATGTGGGGTTTTGTGATTGTGAGTAATGGTGACTACTGAAAGAGTAATGCTAACCAGTTAAGTGATCAGAGTGTGGGGTCCAATTAGCTAAAGTTTGATAGCAGAGAAAAGAAAGGAACTTTTTTGAGGTATTATTGAACTTTTTTGATCATAATATGGCACCTGCTGGGAGTAAGAATTCAGTGGTTAAGAAGGTGGCGAAAGGCGGTCGGGTACCGCCTTCTTTTAACTCGATTAAGTCGTTGCCGGCTGGGATTAGGTTGATGGAGTCAGCTGAGGGGGTTGAGCATTCAAATGGGGGTGGTTTTGAGAATGGTAGCTTAGATAGGGGTGAGTATGTTGGGGATCAGGGTAATGATGATTCGCCGTATGAGGGGAGGGGTTTGCCGGTGTTGGATGAGGACTCTGATGTCGCTTCTTCGCCGGCTTTGGCTTCGGTCCCTTCGGTTGCTGAGTCGAAATGGAATGACACTGCTTCTTATGCTAAGAAGAAGGTACTTTGAATGGTCGTTCTGGCCTTACTTCTATCATATTATTAGTGTTCTTTGCTCAAGTATGTTTTTCTGTTGAGTTTCCTGGATCAACCCTGGTGATATTGGATGATTGGAGACATCGTCATGTACTCAAGTTCTTCCATGTTTGCTTTGTTTGATTGTGTTATAGAAAATGATCTGCTTGCCATATTTGATTAGTGCTTGATGGAGCTTATTGTTTGCAAACTAAATTCGATGCTTGCCATTTGTGTAGCTTCTGCTTCTTTTTCTGTACTTGGCTGAGTTATCTATGTGAGTTGAGTTTCACAAGTTGGACTTTCGAAGTTTCTGATGTCTTGTTCTCCACGATCGTGTGCATTATCATTATACCAATTTCGGCATATCAGGGATTTGGCAATGTGCTAAAGAGAAAGAGTGCTCATATTTATTGGTTGTTGAAACTTCCAGCAATCCACATTTATGCAAACAGCATATAGTGACACTTGACTTGCTAGTATTTACTGAAGTTGTAGGGGGTTTTCCTGCTTGATCTTGATCATCAGATGATATAGCAGTCAGAAAACTACTCTAAAGTGGATCAAGTATTAACTTAGGATTAGTAATATTCATCTAGAAAGGTGGGGCATTAATGGAAAAAAGAAGACATAAGTTAGTAAGCTTTTGTACACATTGATCATGAATTTTTATGCAAGTTTGGATGTTTCATTTCTAACCTGGGAATGGAAGACTACCTACAACTGTTACTATGGCCAAACAACCACCACCGAATCTGTTGTGATAAAGGTTTTTCTAAATTCTAACCCGGGAATGGAAGACTAACTACAACTGTTACTATGGCCAAACAACCACCACCGAAATCTGTTGTGACAAAGGCTTCTCTAAATTTAAACCGTAACGTTATCTGATCACTGTGTAGTAGTTGGTTTGATCAAATTATGCTTTCCTGACAGTTGTATACTTGTATAGCTTCGTCTTCACTGGAGTTCTTCTCTCATTTATATCCAGTAGGTCATATGGTTTGAAATCATTATAGAGTTTCTATATATTTGCCTTTAAGAACATGTTTGACAGATATTGCACATAGATTGAATCGATGTCTGCTTGTCATGTATCGGATTATGTGCTGAAATCCCTATTGCATGATGTTTATGGACAAGGAATTTGTGGTATTATAGATTACAAGGAACATTTGCTCAACTTCAGTTTTTAGGGAATTTGGCGACTGAATCCATGATATATGTTTTTCTTTCAGCTTATTTTGAAATTTGCCTTTTCAGAGTGTCCACTCCTGGTACCAGCTCCCTGATGGAAACTGGGAGCTTGGGAAGATTATATCTCATTCAGGGACAGAAACTCTTATTTCTCTGCTTGAGGGAAAGGTAAGAGAGTCAGAAAATGGGAAGTCTTTGAGATACACTTGTTCGCTTGACTAATATTCTCAATGGCCCACCAATTATAGGTTTTAAAGGTGCAAAGTGATTGCTTATTACCAGCAAACCCTGATATCCTTGATGGCGTAGATGATCTTATGCAACTGAGTTATCTAAGTGAACCATCGGTTCTCTACAACCTTCAGTACAGATATGACCGAGATATGATTTACGTGAGTGCTTCTTTTGTTGGATTTTATTTATACTTTCATATGTGTTCACTTCATTTACTTGTTTTTTCTGACAAGTAGCTCCATTCGTATAGAGTAAAGCAGGTCCTGTGCTGGTTGCCATCAATCCTTTCAAGAAAGTTCCTCTGTACGGAAATGAATATATTGAAGCATACAAGCGTAAATCCGTTGAGAATCCACATGTGTATGCAATTGCGGATACCGCTCTTCGGGAAATGAAACGAGGTCACATGTTTTAGACTTTTTTCTTTCTTTTACGATAAGACACTGGCTTGCTTAGTTTCCCCTTTGGTGGAAGTTGAAGTCAAGATGTTTGTTCTCTTTCTATTTTTTACTTATATTTCTAATTGTTTTCGTTTTGCAGATGAAGTGAATCAGTCAATTATCATAAGGTGGGTACTATTATTAATAGCTGTTCTTGCAACATGGTGTACATGTGCTTGGTTACGTTGTAATACTAATATTTACGGCTAGCAGGAAAATGATACCTTGTGTTCTTTTTTTATCTTCAGCCTTCTGCTTTGTTTTTTCCTTTTTTTTTTGGTTCGGAGCTCACATATTACCTTTTCACCGGGTGACTATAGGTAAACTCCAAGGAGAAAATTTCATGTCATCTTTTGGCATCCATGTTTAACTCTCCGTTTCTCTGTTTTACTAAGACAATTATTGTTGGGTTTTCCCTTCTTAGTTTCAGTTGATTTGATGAATTTGTTTGGAAGCTTATACCATTGTAAACTAGATAGTTGTGTGCTTTGAGTTGTTTCGCTTCATTCTGCAAAGTTTCCTGGCAGTATTAACTTACGTATTCATGATCTGGTCATGTGCTGGCAGAGCTTGTTGGATTTGTGTCATATGAGTCAAATTTTCTCATCACAGCTCACATTTGCAATTTTTGTGGCTTTGTGGTATTGCTGTTTCACCGTGTTAGCTTGATTGATATCGACCTAGGTGCTGATTCAAGTCTTTTATGGTCTAATTTAACAAATTTTGATCTATTTAGGGGCTGTCTCCTATATAATATGTCTTTCGTCTATATCTATGAGCTGAACTTTTATGTATAGAGATAGTAAAGGTTAGTTTGGAAGTGTCAAGTTATCATAATAATACATGTTGTGAGTGAATTTTATCTTGTTAAATTCTGAAAGTGTGACATATCATTCACTGCATTGCAACTGAAAATCTTCATCTGCGTACACAGTGGTGAGAGTGGAGCGGGGAAAACAGAAACAGCAAAGATAGCGATGCAATATTTGGCTGCTTTGGGAGGTGGCAGTGGAATAGAGTATGAAATACTAAAAACTAATCCCATCTTGGAAGCTTTTGGAAATGCAAAGACATTAAGAAACAACAACTCAAGCCGTTTTGTAAGTCGTTTCCCCCCTCTTTTTAGTGGATCTATTTTCTGAGATATACAGTTAAGGTTAGGTAACACCTCAGTAATTTACTGACCTTTGTTTACATGGTCTAGGGAAAGCTGATTGAAATTCACTTCAGTGAAACTGGGAAAATATCTGGAGCCAATATTCAAACTTGTAAGCTTGATCCATAGCACTAAGAATATCAATTTCTTTTTAGATTCAGTTAAAATTGATGATGTCAAGACTGACATAACTACCCTTCCACTAATCGGATGCTTTTCTGTTTCATGGTTGTGTACTTTGTTCTGTGGATTTAGTCCTACTCGAAAAGGTGCGCTTATCTTCTTCTCCATCTATTGGTTGTTATTGTTTTATCTATCCTATTTCCTAATTTCACTTGTTAATTACAGTCCAGAGTTGTGCAATGTGCTGAAGGTGAACGTTCGTACCATATATTTTATCAGCTTTGTGCGGGAGCACCAGCTGCTCTTAGAGGTACATGTGCTCTTTTTCTTGATGCTTTTGTTATTTACTTGCTATGGGTTATTGGTTTCCTCTTAAAGTTCTGGAGTCTCTCTATTCTTTCTACATTTCTCTAAAAATATTTTGGTTTATGAATCTTTCAAAAAGATATTATTAAGGGAGAAGATTTATCCATAATGTACAATAGGACAAGAAAAGGTATGATATTTTTTTAGCTAAAAATCTGCTCTAATAAGACATATCCATCTTCCTGGACTGCTGGACCCAGTCAGATATAGCGTCTACTTCCTAGAGGCTGCCTACATTAGTATGTAGTAATCACCATATATGGATTTTAGGTAATTTTTGCCATTCTTCTTCGTTGCACGTTATCTGAATCCCCAGATGTGATTTGAGTTTACTATAATTAGAAATTTGGAAGTTTGCGTCCTTGACCTATCCTTTTTCCTGGTGTAGGGGGAGTTACAATCAATTGTGGTTGTTCATATGTATCAACCTGCAAAAACAAAAATTGTCATGAGTTAGATTATTAAGTTGATCTTTGGTATTTATGGAACTCAAAAAAAAAAAAAAAAAAATTACACCTAAGTAGTATGAGGTTTTTGGAAATGACACATAATTGGCCTGAGGTTTACATAATAACGCATAGGTGGTTTTAACACAAAAGTTGAGTGTAACTCATGGTTTCAGTCAATTATTTCATGATTTGACTTTGATTTTTCGACAATTTATTTAAGTTTGACCAATTATATTAGAGAAATATCCTTTACAATTTAATTGAATAGCCCAAAAGTCAATGTTAACTTGCCAAAAAGCTGATCAAAAAAATTGAGTTTTCTCACTTTTGCGTTATAGGCCACCTACGTGTAATTATGTATAACTTAGGCCACCTTGATGTACTTTCTCAAAACCTCATTCCACCTAGGTATAATTTTTCCTAAAAAAAGTTGATGGGGTTATATGTATGATGAACGGCGAGGAACCGGCATACATTGCTCCTATGTCTTCACTTGTAAAATCCTCTTGCATAAGGTTCAGTCTGGAAATTTCATCTGCATGACACTCTGTGCATGTTGGCTGCACAAACTGCTTATGATTTATCACTGTTCTGAATGTAATTCCATCACAACACCTCTTTGTTGTTTTGGTATGTTGTTCTTTTCCTTGATGGATGCATCAACACACTGTCCGTTTATCAATATCTTTGTTTTCTTTCTTCTGTTTAACGCAGAGAAATTGAATTTGAGGAGCTTTGAGGACTATAAATACTTGAAACACAGCAGCTGTCATACCATTACAGGCGTGGATGACGCTGAACAATTTCACAATGTCATGGTACCTTCTGCTGTTTCTACCTTTCAAGCTCTTTAATTGGCGATTTGGGGGGGAGGGGGGTCGTTTGATATCAGATTTTTCATGTGGCGTTGGTAGACATCTTTGCTTCACTCCTATTGATTGTGTACTTTATTTCCAGGAAGCTCTGGATGTAGTGCATGTGACCAAAGACGATCAGGAAAGCGCATTTGCAATGCTTGCTGCCGTATTGTGGCTAGGGAACATCTCTTTCAACATTATCGACAACGAAAACCATGTGGAACCAGTGCCTGATGAAGGTGAGTTGTCAATTCCAGATATCTAGAAGCGTGGTTTCAGCCTTACTGGTGTGACTGATGATTGGAAATGAAAGGCCAATCTAGGAGTCTGTTACATATTTTACAGGGGTTAAACACCCCCCCCCCCCCCCCCCCCCCCCCCCCCCCCCCCCCCCCAACCCCACCCTGCTTGTGCAGGAGACTCTTTGTAGGCACCAGGGTAATGTTGTTGTGAGGATAGACATTATATGAGTCTGATAAAGCTATTTACTCTGAGTAGGGTGTGGCTACAGAGTCCAATTGCACAATGATCGTCCATCCCATAATCCTATCCACTCGTCACAGAGCACCTTTTCTTAATTATTGACTGCCTGTTGCTTCTTCATAAGCAGAGAGACAATTTTCTCTCCCACCTCCCAGTCTCACCCCATACTATCGTTTCTTAGTTATGTTTCATTACGTAATCTTTGCTTCACATATGTGTCTTTTCATTTTCAGCTCTTCTTACTGTTGCAAAGTTGCTTGACTGCAAAGTTGAGGAGTTACAACTTGCTTTGTCGACCAGAAAAATGAAAGTTGGAAATGACAATATTGTTCAAAATCTAACACAATCTCAGGTAAATGATCCTATAATATCTATACTAAATAATTGATTCTAATTACTAATATCAAAATCGTACCATGTGAGAAAACTTTGTGAACTTAGATACTTCATATATCGAGTTTGGTCTTTAGTTGCCTCCATCTCCGTTTGCATACTTTTGCTTGGCTTTGTGATGGTTATGATGCAAATGATTTGAAGCAAGGGACAATCAAAATCATAGCTTTATTCTGTGTCTTCTCATTTTCTCTCCAACCCCAAAAGAACAAAGACTTTTGATTCTGCCTCGTCAATTCTAGAAAGTTAACTTAAATCATTTAAGTCTTTTTCTTTTCATAAGTTTAGCATACCTGTTTATATATGAAGTTAAAATCTACTCCGTAGGTTTGAAAGTTTACCTTTTTTATCAGCCCAAAGAAAATGATCGATTTGTGAAAGAACACTCAGTTATGCATGAGGATACTATAAGGAGGGCCCTTCTAGAATACGAACATATTCCACCACGATAGTAGTACGAGGTCTGAATGAAGAATCTGGCATGTTACATCGGGTATAGAGATAGCAGGGAAACCAGGCAGGAAAGGACACTAGGAAACATACTTATGTGAAACTGAAACCATGAATGTAGGTCTGTAGCTGTTTTAGATAGGCTGATGCGAATGGAAATCATGTTTTTATTATACTTTGCATATATCCTTCTCGCCATCATTGTTCTTCATGCATTATAATTTGGAGATTGATGCAGTATGAGAAGGGTTGGTCGTTATCCCTGAATGAGCTTGGTTTTTCTTTAATGTACTTTATTTTTGCAGGCAAATGATACTCGTGATGCGCTGGCAAAATCTATCTATTCTTGCTTGTTCGATTGGCTCGTTGAACAAATTAACAAGTCACTTGGGGTAGGCAAAAGGCGCACTGGAAGGTCCATCAGCATTCTCGATATTTATGGTTTTGAATCATTTCAGGTATGTTGTCTCTGTTATGTTTCTGTTTTCTTTCCCTTGCTGCTGCTTTCACTGTCTTTAGTATTTATACGATGACCACTTTGTTTCAGAAAAACAGCTTTGAGCAGTTCTGTATTAATTATGCTAATGAGAGACTACAGCAACACTTCAATCGTCACTTGTTCAAATTAGAGCAAGAGGTAATGTTTTTGAATATTTTTGAGGAGTTAGGGTCATTTCAGTATCATAGGTCTGCCTGTTATATTGGTTATGATGAAGTTTATGTACCCGTCTTCTCCGATATTAGAACTTTGTCCTGTTTGACACTTGGTTTTAGACTTATTTACACTAGTTTCTTTATACTCTGGTAGTGTGCTCGTGAAGAATGTTTGAGCCACACCATATTGTGGGTCGACGGTTGCTTGGTTTGGTGTGATTTGATATTCTTATGCATTAGGCCTTCTCAGGTTGTCTTTGATATGGTGATGTTAGTGTTCTTGTCATATTACAAAGGGAATGTATTTGCTCTATTTTAAACATGTCATTTATCAACATATATATGATAAATGTTTATTTTTTTGCCAGGAATATATCCAGGATGGAATTGATTGGACAAAAGTTGACTTTGAAGATAACCAAGCTTGTCTTAATCTATTTGAAAAGGTACACCTGTGTACAAAACTGTTTATACATTCTCTTTGGTTCGTTTGTGTCCTCTTTCGAATTATCTAAAAAGATTATATCTGTCTCATTTGTTCTACAAGCACATCATTCCTTTCTCTTCTGCAGAAACCTCTGGGTTTGCTGTCTCTGCTTGACGAGGAGTCCACTTTTCCAAATGGCACAGACCTAACTTTCGCTAACAAGCTAAAACAGCATTTGAAGTCCAACCGATGTTTCAGAGGAGAGCGTGAGAAAGGTTTTACTGTGTCTCACTATGCTGGAGAGGTAATGGACTGCTTGCTCTTCATCTGACACATCATCTCAGTCCTTAAGTAATTTCTTTGACTAATTAAATCAGTGATTGGAGATCCTGAGTGTTGGCAACTTCTGCTTTTGTAATCCATGACTATGATAATTTACTTGTTTTAAGCTGATTGTGATTCAGATTAGCATGTTTTCTCACTATATGTCATTACACTCTGTAGAATAGATAGGTCTGAATGTCTGATCCATGTAGAGAAGTAAATCAGTTCCAGGTTGTGAGATGAAAATCCTCTGTTGATATCCTCTATGTCACTGACATTCGACATCACTATTTGCTTCAGGTGACATATGATACTACAGGCTTTTTGGAGAAGAACAGAGACTTGATGCCCTTGGACTCTATTCAACTTTTGTCTTCTTGTACCAGTTCGCTTCCACAAAAATTTGCATCGAGCATGCTTGTCCAGTCGGAAAAGCCTGTTGTTGGTCCCTTATACAAGTCAGGGGGAGCAGACTCACAAAAGTTGAGTGTTGCCTCAAAATTCAAGGTATATGCCATTAGTATTTAAATTCGGTTATTCCTGGAATTGGGTGCTAAGGCGAGATGCAGTCAGTATCAAATGTCACCGCTAGCCAACATGGTTGTTTCTTTTCTTGGTTTTTGCTGACAAGAAGATTTTTGAACGTTGCTGCTTCTCTAGATCTTAACTGGACATTCTTGTTAAGGCTAATCTTGCCCACTGATTCTCCTTTCATGAATGGTGTATTCAGGGTCAATTATTCCAGCTAATGCAGCGACTGGAGAGCACAACACCCCATTTTATCCGCTGTATCAAGCCAAACAACTTGCAATCTCCTGGAACTTATGAGCAACGACTTGTATTGCAGCAGCTTAGATGCTGTGGTGTCCTTGAAGTAGTTAGGATTTCTAGGTCTGGCTTTCCTACCAGAATGACACACCAGAAGTTTGCCAGAAGGTGAACCTGTGAACAGCATGCTATCTTTTCTCTCTAAAATTATCAAGCTAGTTCCTGGTTTCTTGTCCATTTACAGTTATCAAAATGGTTGTTGACTTCCTTTTTCTTGTTGACATACTGAATTAGGTATGGGTTTCTTCTCCTGGATAGTGTTGCATCTCAAGATCCTCTGAGCGTTTCAGTCGCTATTCTTCATCAGTTCAATATTCTACCTGATATGTATCAAGTTGGTTACACGAAATTGTTCTTTCGAACTGGACAGGCAAGATGACTCTTTTGTTACACCTTTTATCTTCCTGGAAGCATTATTCTCTTGGGTGGAGGGTTTTGGGGGGGGGGGGGGGGGGGGGG